>OX401422.1:17921831-17964329 GCA_947846245.1 Cerastoderma edule | reverse complement strand
TTGTGTTTTGAAAAAGAATCGTCCTTCACGGGATTCCAACTTGGAGCGCCAGCATGAGAGACGGTAGCGTGAACCACTACGCTACCGAGGCTTGTGCATGATCATAGCTAAGAAGTTATCTTTAACTATTCTGATTATGTTTGTTGACAGGTCAATACCATTTTGATACTCATTCATTTCGTTAAAGGATCTCTTATTCGTTTAATTAAACAACGATCTTATTTATATGTGTAGACTTTCCTTGATAAGGCCCACTATCGCAACATGTCTATTCTTATACTTACTAATCGAGATACAAAGTAAGAATGGAATACTTGATAGTATTTAGTGTGTTCGTCCATAAATATGTTCGTAAACAATTCATAATTTATGCATGCCTTTCTTAATTCATATGATATTCCGAATGCTAGATTACCGAATCTATTATGAGAATTGCCTTGCAATATTCTCCGTTTGTGTTTTTAGAAATGAACGAGCAAGACAAGCAGTGTGGTGGCATCATTTCTTTTAAGGAGAAGAATCAATGGGGTGTCTGACGTCATGACTATTCCATAATAAAGATACACTATAATTGTCGTGTTCAATGTGGCAGCAATTATGAAAGGTTATTCGTGCAAGTATTTTAAAAATCATTGCTTGGCTGAGCAGTAATGATTAAAAAGAAATATTTAAACAACAAAACTATAGTTTTGAAAAAGAATCGTCCTTCACGGGATTCGAACTTGAAGCGCCAGCGTGAGAGACGGTAGCGTGAACCACTACGCTATCGAGGCTTGTGCATGATTATATCTAAGAAGATATCTTTAACTATTCTGATTATGTTTGTTGACAGGTCAATACCATTTTGATACTCATCCATTTCGTTAAAGGATCTCTTATTCGTTTGATTAAAGAACGATCTTATTTATATGTGTGGACTTTCCTTGATAATGCCCACTTTTGCAACATGTCTATTCTTATACTTACTTATCGAGATACAAAGTAAGAATGATATATGTACGTGAAAGTATTTAGTGTGTTCGTCCATAAATATGTTCGTAAACAATTGATAATTTATGCATGCCTTTCTTAATTTATATGATCTTCCGAATGCTAGATTACCGAATCTATTATGAGAATTGCCTGGCAATATTCTCTGTTTGTGTTTCTAGAAATGAACGAGCAAGACAAGATGTGGGGTGGCATCATTTCTTTTAAGGAGAAGAATCAATGGGGTGTCTGACGTCATGATTATTCCATAATAAAGATACACTATAATTGTCGTGTTCAATGTGGCAGCGATTGTAAAAGATAATTCGTCCAAGTATTTGATAAATCATTGCTTGGCTGAGCAGTTATGATTAAAAAGAAATATTTAAACAACAAAACTATAGTTTTGAAAAAGAATCGTCCTTCACGGGATTCGAACTTGGAGCCCCAGCGTGAGAGACGGTAGCGTGATGGCAAAGGAGAGTCTGCATCACACCTCACTTTATCGCATCTGCTGCAGAGCACTTTAGAGACCACTGTAATTAAAGGATGAAATGGTTGTTATAAGCAATTTCCCCTTTTCCAACATTGGTTTCTACCCATAATGTTTGAAAAAGCACTGTATACCACTTGCGGTAACGTGGCGTCTGCTACCACTCTTAAATTGGACATCTCAAAGTGATACATGCGGGATCAATCTTATATATATTTCGAGACTTTCCTTGATATTCCGAATGCTCATTAACGAACCCTGTATCCAGCACATGTCACTACAACATACATCAAGATCCGACACCAGTCCAATCCAATGCACTTTCTGCTGTCTCCTCATATTCAATCACGGCTTATCTCCCGTTCATCACCCACCCATGTTTGAACCCCGAACGGCGCTTAGCCAATGTTCGTATCAAAACTGTCTTGATATTTTCATGTACACAAAACAATGCCTAAAATAACAAGTCGTTACCACAAGTATCAGCTGACGATAACTCGAGAAAAAGGCCGCTGAAAAACGCTCAAAAGGCACATTTTCAACCTCTTTTTCTAACAGTTCTGGGTCCAAAACTTGGCCATGGCTCATCGACTAAGCGTCTGTTTATCAGGTTTTTGGGCTAGGATTGTACCTAGGACATGTACCTACATTATCTACCAACATCACATGGCTGTACCATCCCAGTACTGAGCTTCAACATAAAAGCTATAAAAATCAGGCATTCACTGTATTTCGACCATAACTCAGGCTTACTTTATTACCAGCAATGCTAATAATTTAAATCTTTATCTCGGCCTATTTCATAAGTCGCCAAATACACCTGCTTCGTCTTCACAGCAACTGACTTGACTTAATTCGACCAACCGCCAGTCAGTATTAACCTGCTCAGAAATCCCCGGCCTCCATCTAACGTAGATGTTGAGTCAGCATTATACAAGCGTTTGTTCGCTCGTAATACTGTGTTAGGAAATCATTGCAGGAACGTAACGCAACAGCCAACATTACGTAACGCCCTGCATCCATTAAAGGCTGGCGCAGAAGCGTCCGGAAATACGCACATTCCCAATCCCGCGAGATTTTCCGACAATAGCCGAACATGCTGACACCCACAGCAGCCGAGCAAATAACTGACACTGTAAAGAAGTCGCGGGTACCTGGCAACGTCACAATAATAACGGGCACTACGAAATGGCAGCGACGACAATTCGATAATATGGTCACTGAGTATCGCTCAGAATCCACATTTCCAACCTCTTTTTTGTCGTCTTGGGTCCGAAATTTGGCCATTGCTCATCGACTAAACGTCTGTTTATCACGTTTTAGAGTGAAAAATGCCGTGTAATATATTTGGTTTGTGTTTCTAAAGATATACCAGCAAGAGAAGCGGTATGTTGGTACTTTTTTAATTAGGGAGAACAAGCAATAGGGTGTCCGACGGCGTGACTCTTCCATAATAAAGACACACGTTAACTGTCGTGTTCAATGTGGCAGCGATTGTAAAAGTTAATTCGTCCAAGCATCGAATAAACCATTGATTGGATGAGCAGTTATAATTAAAAAGAAATAACTAAACAACAAAACTATAGTTTTAAAAAAAGAATCGTCCTTCACGGGATTCGAACTTGGAGCGCCGGCGTGAGAGACGGTAGTGGCATCCACTACGCTACCGAGGCTTGTGCATGATTATAGCTAAGAAGTTATCTTTAACTATTCTCTTTATTTTTTCAGGTCAATACCATTTTGATACTCAGCCATTTCGTTGAAGGATCTCTTATTCGTTTGATTAAACAACGATTTTTATTAATATTATTAGACTTTTCTTGATAAGGCCCACTTTCGCAACATGTTCATTCTTATACTCACTAATCGAGATACAATGTTAGAATGCAATACGTGACAGTATTAATTGTGTTCGTGCATACATATGTTCGTAAACAATTGATAATTTATGCATGTGTATCTTCATTCATATGCTATTCCGAATGCTAGATAACCGAATCTATTTTGATAATTGCCTGGCAATATCCTCCGTTTGTGTTTCTAGAGATAAACGAGCAAGAGAAGCGGCGTGATGGCCCCAATAGGGAGAAGAATGAAGAGTTTGACTAACGTCATGACTCTTCCAGCAATAACGATACACTTAAACTGCCGTGTTCAATTTGGCAGCGATTGTCAAATATAATTCGTCCAATTACTTATTAAATTATTGCTTGGCTGAGTAGTTTAAATAATTAAAAAGACAGAACTAAACAATAAATGTATAGTTTGGAAAAAAAATATTGTCATTAACAGGAATCGAACTTGGATCGCTGGCGTGACAAGCGAGAGTATTATCCATTAGGCTATCGAGGCTTGTGAATGGAATGAAGGAAAACTAAGACGTATTGTTTAAAGCCATACTTGCACTCTTTTACACTTAAATTGTGAAACGCAATATTCTCTGCCCTATCAGAGGATTGTGTTTTCTTTTTAATCACTGTTTGAACCATAGTTTGAAAACTCTTTCACTTTGGGACAGTGGAAAATGCGGCGTTTGGTAAAGGGTTAAAGTATCTAATATTCTTGGGAACAAAGGACCGAACTACACTTCAGTTTATGCGTCCGTGTGACAATGTGGTTCGGCGCTGATCGGACAGATTGAGAATTAGCAGAAAAAAGCGATTGGCATAATGAAACCCCTTGTCAAAGTCAATAGAACTCTACGAAATAGTGTTTGCAAATGGCAGTGCTGGTGCTCTTTTATTACTTTAGATTGTCTTCTTATAACACCCCGGCCGTTCACATGTATAGTGAGCGAGAAAAGCATGCCTGCAGCTATTTATCCACACATTGAGGGATCGATTCAAAACTGAAGTAAGGCATGTACAAATATGAAGCACTTACTGCCGTATTGCAGTGGTCAGGTAAAATGGTAAACAAATATGTTGAACGGGAAAAGGCGCCTAACAAGCTGCATGAACCGGTTCCCCTATTTCCCACTTTCCTTCTCTTATACATTACCTGCAATATCATGCATCTGCATGTCCACGTGCATTTATGTTCAAAGAAAATATCAAGACAGTTGAGAAACTTGAGGCCAAAAGACAAGGAGAATCGGCACGGACAAGAACACGATCGGGTGTAGGATGACCTGTGGAGATGGCTATCCGTTGATCCCAGAATTTGCAATAAGTCTCTCCCGGAATAGTTGTATACAGCGTGTATTGTTTATGTGTGGAACATTCCCAAGCGGAACATTGTGATAAAAGAAGGCAATGTTCACTGAGTAATGTTAACTGAGTCATGTTCACTGAGTAATGTTCACTTGTTAAATGAGTAATGTTCATTGAGTAGTGTTCACTGAGTAGTGTTCATTGAGTAGTATTCACGGAGTAATGTTTACTGAGTATTGTTCACTGAGAAGTGTTCACTGAGTAATGTTCACTTGGTGATGTTCACTGAGTAGTGATCACTGAGTAATGTTCACTAAGTAGTTTTCACTGAGTAGTATTCACTGAGTTATGTTCACTGAGTAATGTTCACTGAGTAATGTTCACTGAGTAGTGTTAATTGAGTAATGTTCACTGAGTAGTGTTCAATGAGTAGTGTTCACTGAGTAGTGTTCACTGAGTAGTGTTCACTGAGTAGTGTTCACTGAGTATTGTTCATTGAATAGTGTTTACTGAGAAGTGTTCACTGAGTAATGTTCATTGAGTAGTGTTCACTGAGTAGTGTTCACTGAGTAGTGTTCACTGAGTAATGTTCACTGGGTAATGTTCACTGAGTAGTGTTCACTGAGTAATGTTCACTTAGTAGTGTTCACTGAGTAATGTTCACTGAGTAGTGTTCATTGAGTAATGTTCACTGAGTAGTGTTCACTGAGTAATGTTCACGGAGTAGTGTTCACTGAGTAAAGTTCACTGAGTAATGTTCACTGAGTAGTTTTCACTGAGTAATGTTCACTGAGTAGTGTTCACTGAGTAGTGTTTACTGAGTAATGTTCACTGAGTAATGTTCACTGAGTTATGTTCACTGAGTAATGTTCACTGAGTAATGTTCACTGAGTAATGTTCACTGAGTAATGTTCACTGAGTAGTGTTCACTGAGTATTGTTCACTAGTCTAATAATATTGATAAAATCGTTGTTTAATCAAACGAATAAGAGATCCTTCAACGAAATGGCTGAGTATCAAAATGGTTCTATGTTTCAATGCTTTTGATATTGGATGTTAAATGGATATGCCTCCTTATGGCAAAGGAGAGTCTGCATCACCCCTCACTTTATCGCATCTGCTGCAGAGCACTTTAGAGACCACTGTAATTAAAGGATGAAATGGTTGTTATAAGCAATTCCCCCTTTTCCAACATTGGTTTCTACCCATAATGTTTGAAAAAGCACTGTATACCACTTGTGGTAACGTGGCGTCTGCTACCGCTCTTAAATTGGGCATCTCAAAGTGATACATGCGGGATCAATCTTATATATATATTTGGAGACTTTCCTTGATATTCCGAATGCTCATTAACGAACCCTGTACCCAGCACATGTCAGTACAACATACATCAAGATCCGACACCAGTCCAATCCAATGCACTTTCTGCTGTCTCCTCATATTCAATCACGGCTTATCTCCCGTTCATTACCCACCCATGTTTGAGCCCCGAACGGCGCTTAGCCAATGCTCGTATCAAAACTGTCTTGATATTTACATGTACACAAAACAATGCCCACAATAACAAGTAGTTACCACAAGTATCAGCTGACGATAACTCGAGAAATTGGCCTCTGAAAAACGCTCAAGAGGCACATTTTCAACCTATTTTTCTAACAGTTTTGGGTCCAGAACTTGGCCATGGCTCATCGAGTAAGCGTCTGTTCACCAGGTTTTTGGGCTAGGATTGTACCTCGGACATGTACCTACATTATCTACCAACATCACATGGCTATGCCATCCAATGCGGGCTTCAACGCCTAGGAACCGTAAAGAAATCGAACATTTTACAATCAAGAAACCCGTTTTCCGACCATAGCTCGAACCCCTGCTGACACCTAGCCAATGCTTCTATCGGAACAAATCTTATCTCATTTTCTTCATAGAGTCCTTAGGTACACAAAGCAACGTCAACAATAATGACTAGTCTTCACAAGTAGCAGCTGACGATAATTCGATAATATGGTCACCGAGTATCGCTCAGAATCCACATTTCCAACCTCTTTTTTGTCGTCTTGGGTCCGAAATCTGGCCATTGCTCATCGACTAAGCGTCTGTTTATCACGTTTTTGACTGAAAACAGCCGTGTAATATATTTGGTTTGTGTTTCTAAAGATATACCAGCAAGAGAAGCAGTATGTTGGGGTTTTTTTAATTAGGGAGAACATGCAATAGGGTGTCCGACGGCGTGACTCTTCCATAATAAAGATGATATGGTCACTGAGTATCGCTCAGAATCCACATTTCCAACCTTTTTTTTGTCGTCTTGGGTCCGAAATTTTGCCATTGCTCATCGACTAAGCGTCTGTTTATCACGTTTTAGAGTGAAAACTGCCGTGTAATATGTTTGGTTTGTGTTTCTAAAGATAAACCAGCAAGAGAAGCAGTATGTTGGAACTTTTTTAATTAGGGAGAACAATCAAAAGGGTGTCTGACGGCATGACTCTTCCATAATAAAGACACACTATAACTGTCGTGTTCAATGTGGCAACGATTATAAAAGTTAATTCGTCCAAGTATTTGATAAATCATTGCTTGGCTGAGCAGTAATAATTAAAAAGAAATATCTAAACAACAAAAGTATAGTTTTGAAAAAGAATCGTCCTTCACGGGATTCGAACTTGAAGCGCCAGCGTGAGAGACGGTAGCGTTATCCTTTAAGCTACCGAGTCTTGAGCATGATCATAGCTAAGAAGTTATCTTTAACTATTCTGATTATGTTTCTTGACAGGTCAATACCATTTTGATACTCATTCATTTCGTTAAAGGATCTCTTATTCGTTTAATTAAACAACAATCTTATTTATATTTGTAGACTTTCTTTGATAATGCCCACTTTCCCAACATATTTGATAGTATTTAGTGTGTTCGTTCATAAATATGTTCGTAAACAATTGATAATTTATGGCTGCCTTTCTTAATTCATATGATATTCCGGATGCTAGATTACCGAATCTATTTTGAGAATTGCCTTGCAATATTCTCCGTTTGTGTTTCTAGAAATAAACGAGCAAGACAGGCAGCGTGGTGGCATCATTTCTTTTAGGGAGAAGAATCAATGGGGTGTCTGACGTCATGCCTATTCTATAATAAAGATACTGTTTAACTGTCGTGTTCAATGTGGCAGCTATTATAAAAGGTAATTCGTCCAGGTATTTAATAAATCATTGCTTGGCTGAGCAGTTATGATTAAAAAGAAATATCTAAACAACAGAAGTATAGTTTTGAAAAAGAATCGTCCTTCACGGGATTCGAACTTGGAGCGCCAGCGTGAGAGACGGTAGCGTTAATCACTACGCTACCGAGGCTTGTGCATGATCATAGCTAAGAAGTTATCTTGAACTATTCTGATTATGTTTGTTGGCATGTCAATACCATTTTGATACTCATCCATTTCGTTAAAGGATCTCTTATTCGTTTGATCAAAGAACGATCTTATTTATATTTGTAGACTTGTCTTGGTAATGCCCACTTTCGCAACATGTCTATTCTTATACTTACTTATCGAGATACAAAGTAAGAATGGAATACGCGACAGTATTTAGTGTGTTCGTCCATAAATATGTTCGTAAACAATTGAAAATTTATGCATGCCTATCTTAATTAATATATTCTTCCGAATGCTAGATTACCGAATCTATTTTGAGAATTGCCTTGCAATATTCTCCGTTTGTGTTTCTAGAAATAAAAGAGCAAGACAGGCAGCGTGGTGGCATCATTTTTTTTAGGGAGAAGAATCAATGGGTTGTCTGACGTCATGACTATTCTATAATAAAGATACACTTTAACTGTCGTGTTCAATGTGGCAGCGGTTGTAAAAGGTAATTCGTCCAAGTATTTAATAAATCATTGCTTGGCTGATCAGTAATATTTAAAAAGAAATATCTAAACAACAAAAGTATAGTTTTGAAAAAGAATCGTCCTTCACGGGATTCGAACTTGGAGCGCCAGCGTGAGAGACGGTAGCGTGAACCACTACGCTACCGAGGCTTGTGCATGATCATAGCTAAGAAGTTATCTTTAACTATTCTGATTATGTTTGTTGACAGGTCAATACCATTTTGATACTCATCCATTTCGTTAAAGGATCTCTTATTCGTTTGATTAAACAACGATCTTATTTATATTTGTAGACATTCCTTGATAATGCCCACTTTCGCAACATGTCTATTCTTATACTTACTAATCGAGATACAAAATAAGAATGGAATACGTGACAGCATTTATTGTGTTCGTCCATATACATGTTCGTAAACAATTGATGATTTATGCATGCCTTTCTTAATTCATATGATCTTCCGAATGCTAGATTACCGAATCTATTATGAGAATTACCTGGCAATATTCTCCGTTTGTGTTTCTGGAAATGAACGAGCAAGAGAAGCAGTGTGGTGGCATCATTTCTTTTAGGGAGAAGAATCAATGGGGTGTCTGACGTCATGAATATTCCATAATATAGATACACCATAATTCTCGTGTTTAATGTGGCAGCGACTGTAAAAGGTAATTCGTCCAAGTATTTGATAAATCATTGCTTGGCTGAGCAGTAATAATTAAAAAGAAGTACCTAAACAACAAAAGTATAGTTTTGAAAAAGAAACGTCCTTCACGGGATTCGAACTTGGAGCGCCATCGTGAGAAACGGTAGCGTTAACCACTACGCTACGAAGGCTTGTGCATGATCATAGCTAAGAAGTTATCTTTAACTATTCTGATTATGTTTGTTGACATGTCAATACCATTTTGATACTCATTCATTTCGTTAGATGATCTCTTATTCGTTTGATTAAACAACGAGATCTTATTTATATTTGTAGACATTCCTTGATAATGCCCACTTTCGCAACATGACTATTCTTATACTTACTAATCGATATACAAAATAAGAATGGAATACGTGACAGTATTTAGTGTGTTCGTCCATAAATATGTTCGTAAACAATTGATTATTTATGCATGCGTATCATAATTCATATGATCTTCCGAATGCTAGATTACCGAATCTATTATGAGAATTGCCTGGCAATATTTTCCGTTTGTGTTTCTAGAAATGAACGAGCAAGAGAAGCAGTGTGGTGGCATCATTTCTTTTAGGAAGAAGAATCAATGGGGTGTCTGACGTCATGACTATTCCATCATAAAAAAAAACTATAATTGTCGTGTTCAATGTGGCAGCGATTGTAAAAAGTAATTCGTCCAGGTATTTAATAAATCATTGCTTGGATGAGCAGTTATGATTAAAAAGAATTATCTAAACAACAAAAGTATAGTTTTGAAAAAAATTCGTCCTTCACGGGATTCGAACTTGGAGCGCCAGCGTGAGAGATGGTAGCGTGAACCACTACGCTACCGAGGCTTGTGCATGGTCATAGCTAAGAAGTTATCTTTAATTATTCTGATTATGTTTGTTGACAGGTCAATACCATTTTGATACTCATTCATTTCGATTGAGGATCTCTTATTCGTTTAATTAAACAACGATCTTATTTATATTTGTAGACTTTCCTTGATAATGCCCACTTTCGCAACATGTCTATTCTTATACTTACTAATCGAGATACAAAGTAAGAATGGAATACTTGATAGTATTTAGTGTGTTCGTCCATAAATATGTTCGTAAACAATTGATAATTTATGCATGCCTTTCTTAATTCATATGATCTTCCGAATGCTAGATTACCGAATCTATTATGAGAATTGCCTTGCAATATTCTCCGTTTGTGTTTCTAGAAATGAACGAGCAAGACAAGCAGTGTGGTGGCATCATTTCTTTTAGGGAGAAGAATCAATGGGGTGTCTGACGTCATGACTATTCTATAATAAAGATACACTTTAACTGTCGTGTTCAATGTGTCAGCGGTTGTAAAAGGTAATTCGTCCAAGTATTTAATAAATCATTGCTTGACTGATCAGTAATATTTAAAAAGAAATATCTAAACAACAAAAGTATAGTTTTGAAAAAGAATCGTCTTTCACGGGATTCGAACTTGGAGCGCCAGCGTGAGAGACGGTAGCGTTATCCATTACGCTACCGAGTCTTGTGCATGGTCATAGCTAGGAAGTTATCTTTAACTATTCTGATTATGTTTGTTAACAGGTCAATACCATTTTGATAAGCATTCATTTCGTTAAAGGATCTCTTATTCGTTTGATTAAAGAACGATCTCATTTATATTTTTGGACTTTCCTTGATAATGCCCACTTTCGTAACATGTCTATTCTTATACTTACTTATCGATATACAAAGTAAGAATGGAATACGTGACAGTATTTAGTGTGTTCGTTCTTAAATATGTTCGTAAACAATTGATAATTTATGCATACGTATCTTAATTCATATGAGCTTCCGAATGCTAGATTACCGAATCTATTATGAGAATTGCCTGGCAATATTCTCCGTTTGTGTTTCTAGAAATGAACGAGCAAGAGAAGCAGTATGGTGGCATCATTTCCTTTAGAGAAGAATCAATGGGGTGTCTGACGTAATGACTATTCCATAATAAAGATACACTATAATTGTCGTGTTCAATGTGGCAGCGAGTGTAAAAGGTAATTCGTCCAAGTATTTGATAAATCATTCATTGGCTGAGCAGTAATAATTAAAAAGAAATATCTAAACAACACAAGTATAGTTTTGAAAAAGAATCGTCCTTCACGGGATTCGAACTTGGAGCGCCAGCTTGAGAGACGGTAGTGTTAACCACTACGCTACCGAGGCTTGTGCATGACTATAGCTAAGAAGTTATCTTAAACTATTCTCTTTATGTTTTCAGGTCAATACCATTTTGATACTCAGCCATTTCGTTGAAGGATCTCTTATTCGTTTGATTAAACAACGATTTTTTTAATATCATTAGACTTTCCTTGATAAGGCCCACTTTTGCAACATGTCTATTCGTATACTCACTAATCGAGATACAAAGTTAGAATGCAATACGTGACAGTATTAATTGTGTTCGTGCATAAATATGTTCGTAAACAATTGATAATTTATGCATGTGTATCTTCATTCATATGCTATTCCGAATGCTAGATAACCGAATCTATTTTGATAATTGCCTGGCAATAGCCTCCGTTTGTGTTTCTAGAGATAAACGAGCAAGAGAAGCGGCGTGGTGGCCCCAATAGGGAGAAGAATCAAGAGTTTGACTAACGTGGTGACTCTTCCAACAATAACGACACACTTAAACTGCCGTGTTCAATTTGGAAGTGATTGTCAAATATAATTCGTCAATTACTTATTAAATTATTGCTTGGCTGAGCAGTTTAAATAATTAAAAAGAAAGAACTAAACAATAAATGTATAGTTTGGAAAAAAATATTGTCATTAACGGGAATCGAACTTGGATCGCTGGCGTGACAAGCGAGAGTGTTATCCATTAGGCTATCGAGGCTTGTTAATGGAATGAAGGAAAACTAAGACGTATTGTTTAAAGCCATACTTGCACTCTTTTACACTTAAATTGTGAAACGCAATATTCTCTGCCCTATCAGAGGATTGTGTTTTCTTTTTAATCACTGTTTGAACCATAGTTTGAAAACTCTTTCACTTTGGGACAGTGGAAAATTCGGCGTTGGTAAAGGGTTAAAGTATGTAATATTCTTGGGAACAAAGGACCGAACTTCACTTCAGTCTATGCGTCCGTGTGACAATGTAGTTCGGCGCTGATCGGACAGATTGAGAATTAGCAGAAAAAAGCGATTGGCATAATGAAACCCCTTGTCAAAGTCAATAGAACTCTACGAAATAGTGTTTGCAAATGGCAGTGCTGGTGCTCTTTTATCACTTTAGATTGTCTTCCTATACCGCCCTGGCCGTTCACATGTATAGTGAGCGAGAAAAGCATGCCCGCAGCTATTTATCCACACATTGAGGAATAGATTCAAAACTGAAGTAAGGCATGTACAAATATGAAGCACTTACTGCCGTATTGCAGTGGTCAGGTAAAATGGTAAACAAATACGGTGAACATGAAAAGGCGCCTAACAAGCTGCATGAACAGGTTCCCCTATTTCCCACTTTCCTTCTCTTATACATTACCTGCAACATCATGCATCTGCATGTCCACGTGTATTTATCTTCAAAGAAAATATCAAGAAAGTTGAGAAACTTGAGGCCAAAAGACAAGGAGAATCGGCACGGACAAGAACACGATCGGCTGTAGGATGACCTGTGGAGAAGTCTATCCGTTGATCCCAGCATTTGCAATAAGTCTCTCCCGGATTGGTTGTATACAGCGTGTATTGTTTATGTGTGGAACATTCTCAAGCGGAACATTGTGATAAAATAAGGCAATGTTTTTTTTCCTGAGAAACAATGCTTCAATGTTTCAATGCTTTTTATATTGGATGTTAAATGGATATGCCTCCTTATGGCAAAGGAGAGTCTGCATCACACCTCACTTTATCGCATCTGCTGCAGAGCACTTTAGAGACCACTGTAATTAAAGGATGAAATGGTTGTTATAAGCAATTTCCCCTTTTCCAACATTGGTTTCTACCCATAATGTTTGAAAAAGCACTGTATACCACTTGCGGTAACGTGGCGTCTGCTACCACTCTTTAATTGGACATCTCAAAGTGATACATGCGGGATCAATCTTATATATATTTCGAGACTTTCCTTGATATTCCGAATGCTCATTAACGAACCCTGTACCCAGTACATGTCACTACAACATACATCAAGATCCGACACCAGTCCAATCCAATGCACTTTCTGCTGTCTCCTCATATTCGAGCACGGCTTATCTCCCGTTCATTACCCACCCATGTTTGAACCCCGAACGGCGCTTAGCCAATGCTCGTATCAAAAGTGTCTTGATATTTACATGTACACAAAACAATACCTACAATAACAAGTAGTTACCACAAGTATCAGCTGACGATAACTCGAGAAAATGGCCGCTGAAAAACGCTCAAAAGGCACATTTTCAACCTCTTTTTCTAACAGTTCTGGGTCCAAAACTTGGCCATGGCTCATCGACTAAGCGTCTGTTCATCAGGTTTTTGGGCTAGAATTGTACCTAGGACATGTACCTACATTATCTACCAACATCATATGGCTATGCCATCCAATGCGGGCTTCAACGCCTAGAAACCGTAAAGAAATCGAACATTTTACACTCAAGAAACCGGTTTTCCGACCATAGCTCGAACCCCTGCTGACACCTAGCCAATGCTTTTATCGGAACAAATCTTATCTCATTTTCTTCATAGAGTCCTTAGGTACACAAAACAACGTCAACAATAATAACTAGTTTTCACAAGTAGCAGCTGACGATAATTCGATAATATGGTAACTGAGTATCGCTCAGAATCCACATTTCCAACCTCTTTTTTGTCGTCTTGGGTCCGAAATTTGGCCATTGCTCATTCACGAAGCGTTTGTTCATCATGTCTTTGTGTTAGAATCGTACCTAGGACATGTACCAACAATATATACCATTATTACATGGGTATGCCATCCAATAAAGGATTCAACGCCTAGAAACCCTCCAAGAATCGCACATTTTACAATCACGAAACCCGTTTTCCGACCATAGTTCGAACCCATGCTGACACCTAGCCAATGCTTCTATCGGAACAAATCTTATCTCATTTTCTTCATAGAGTCCTTAGGTACACAAAGCAACGTCAACAATAATAACTTGTTTTCAAAAGTAGCAGCTGACGATAATTCGATAATATGGTCACTGAGTATCGCTCATAATCCACATTTCCAACCTCTTTTGTGTCGTTTTGGGTCCAAAATTTGGCCATTGCTCATTCACTAAGCGTTTGTTCATCATGTCTTTGGGTTAGAATTGTACCTAGGACATGTACCAACAATACATACCAACATTACATGGGTATGCCATCCAATAAAGGCTTCAACGCCTAGAAACCGTCCAAGAATCGCACATTTTACAATCACGAAAACCCGTTTTCCGACCATAGCTCGAACCCCTGCTGACACCTAGCCAATGCTTCTATCGGAACAAATCTAATCTTATTTTCTTCATAGAGTCCTTAGGTACACAAAGCAACGTCAACAATAATAACTAGTTTTCACAAGTAGCAGCTGACGATAATTCGATAATATGGTCACTGAGTATCGCCCAGAGTCCACATTTCCAACCTCTTTTTTGTCGTCTTGGGTCCGAAATTTGGCCATTGCTCATCGACTAAACGTCTGTTTATCACGTTTTAGAGTGAAAAATGCCGTGTAATATATTTGGTTTGTGTTTCTAAAGATAAACCAGCAAGAGGAGCAGTATGTTGGTACTTTTTTAATTAGGGAGAACAATCAATAGGGTGTCTGACGGCATGAGTCTTCCATAATAAAAACACACGTTAACTGTTGTGTTCAATGTGGCAGCGATTGTAAAAGTTAATTCCTCCAAGCATCGAAAAAACCATTGATTGGATGAGCAGTTATAATTAAAAAGAAATAACTAAACAACAAAACTATAGTTTTAAAAAAAGAATCGTCCTTCACGGGATTCGAACTTGGAGCGCCGGCGTGAGAGCAGTAGCAGCATCCACTACGCTACCGAGGCTTGTGCATGCTTATAGCTCAGAAGTTATCTTTAACTATTCTCTTTATGTTTTCAGGTCAATACCATTTTGATACTCAGCCATTTCGTTGAGAATCTCTTATTCGTTTGATTAAACAACGATTTTATCAATATTATTAGACTTTTCTTGATAAGGCCCACTTTCGCAACATGTTCATTCTTATACTCATTAATCGAGATACAAAGTTAGAATGCAATACGTGACAGTATTAATTGTGTTCGTGCATAAATATGTTCGTAAACAATTGATAATTTATGCATGTGTGTCTTCATTCATATGCTATTCCGAATGCTAGATAACCGAATCTATTTTGATAATTGCCTGGCAATATCCTCAGTTTGTGTTTCTAGAAATAAACGAGCAAGAGAAGCGGCGTGATGGCCCCAATAGGGAGAAGAATCAAGAGTTTGACTAACGTCATGACTTTTCCAACAATAACGATACACTTAAACTGCCGTGTTCAATTTGGCAGCGAGTGTCAAATATAATTCGTCCAATTACTTATTAAATTATTGCTTGGCTGAGTAGTTTAAATAATTAAAAAGACAGAACTAAACAATAAATGTATAGTTTGGAAAAAAAATATTTTGTCATTAACGGGAATCGAACTTGGATCGCTGGCGTGACAAGCGAGAGTGTTATCCATTAGGCTATCGAGGCTTGTGAATGGAATGAAGGAAAACTAAGACGTATTGTTTAAAGCCATATTTGCACTCTTTTACAATTAAATTGTGAAACGCAATATTGTCTGCCCTATCAGAGGATTGTGTTTTCTTTTTAATCACTGTTTGAACCATAGTTTGAAAACTCTTTCACTTTGGGACAGTGGAAAAATTCGGCGTTTGGTAAAGGGTTAAAGTATCTAATATTCTTGGGAACAAAGGACCGAACTACACTTCAGTTTATGCGTCCGTGTAACAATGTGGTTCGGCGCTGATCGGACAGATTGAGAATTAGCAGAAAAAAGCGATTGGCATAATGAAACCCCTTGTCAAAGTCAATAGAACTCTACGAAATAGTGTTTGCAAATGGCAGTGCTGGTGCTCTTTTATCACTTTAGATTGTCTTCCTATACCGCCCTGGCCGTTCACATGTATAGTGAGCGAGAAAAGCATGCCCGCAGCTATTTATCCACACATTGAGGGATCGATTCAAAACTGAAGTAAGGCATGTACAAATATGAAGCACTTACTGCCGTATTGCAGTGGTCAGGTAAAATGGTAAACAAATACGGTGAACGTGAAAAGGCGCCTAACAAGCTGCATGAACCGGTTCCCCTATTTCCCACTTTCCTTCTCTTATACATTACCTGCAATATCATGCATCTGCATGTCCACGTGCATTTATGTTCAAAGAAAATATCAAGACAGTTGAGAAACTTGAGGCCAAAAGACAAGGAGAATCGGCACGGACAAGAACACGATCGGGTGTAGGATGACCTGTGGAGAAGGCTATCCGTTGATCCCAGAATTTGCAATAAGTCTCTCCCGGATTGGTTGTATACAGCGTGTAATGTTTATGTGTGGAACATTCCCAAGCGGAACATTGTGA
Source organism: Cerastoderma edule (assembly GCA_947846245.1). NCBI lineage: Eukaryota > Metazoa > Mollusca > Bivalvia > Cardiida > Cardiidae > Cerastoderma > Cerastoderma edule. The sequence goes on along the minus strand of OX401422.1, from coordinate 17,947,565 downwards.
TAAAAGAAGGCAATGTTCACTGAGTAATGTTCACTAAGTAGTTTTCACTGAGTAGTGTTCACTGAGTTTTGTCATTAACGGGAATCGAACTTGGATCGCTGGCGTGACAAGCGAGAGTGTTATCCATTAGGCTATCGAGGCTTGTGAATGGAATGAAGGAAAACTAAGACGTATTGTTTAAAGCCATACTTGCACTCTTTTACACTTAAATTGTGAAACGCAATATTCTCTGCCCTATCAGAGGATTGTGTTTTCTTTTTAATCACTGTTTGAACCATATTTTGAAAAACTCTTTCACTTTGGAACAGTGGAAAATGCAGCGTTTGGTAAAGGGTTAAAGTATCTAATATTCTTGGGAACAAAGGACCGAACTACACTTCAGTTTATGCGTCCGTGTGACAATGTGGTTCGGCGCTGATCGGACAGATTGAGAATTAGCAGAAAAAAGCGATTGGCATAATGAAACCCCTTGTCAAAGTCAATAGAACTCTACGAAATAGTGTTTGCAAATGGCAGTGCTGGTGCTCTTTTATTAGTTTAGATTGTCTTCTTATACCGCCCCGGCCGTTCACATGTATAGTGAGCGAGAAAAGCATGCCCGCAGCTATTCATCCACACAATGAGGGATCGATTCAAAAACTGAAGTAAGTCATGTACAAATATGAAGCACTTACTGCCGTATTGCAGTGGTCAGGTAAAATGGTAAACAAATACGTTGAACGTGAAAAGGCGCCTAACAAGCTGCATGAACAGGTTCCCCTATTTCCCACTTTCCTTCTCTTATACATTACCTGCAATATCATGCATCTGCATGTCTACGTGCATTTATGTTCAAAGAAAATATCAAGAAAGTTGAGAAACTTGAGGCCAAAAGACAAGGAGAATCGGCACGGACAAGAACACGATCGGGTGTAGGATGACCTGTGGAGATGGCTATCCGTTGATCCCAGAATTTGCAATTAGTCTCTCCCGGATTGGTTGTATACAGCGTGTATTGTTTATGTGTGGAACACTCCCAAGCGGAACATTGTGATAAAAGCAGGCAATGTTCACTGAGTAATGTTAACTGAGTAATGTTCACTGAGTAATGTTCACTTGTTAAATGAGTAATGTTCATTGAGTAGTGTTCACTGAGTAGTGTTCATTGAGTAGTATTCACGGAGTAATGTTTACTGAGTAGTGTTCACTGAGAAAAGTTCACTGAGTAATGTTCACTTGGTGATGTTCACTGAGTAGTGTTCACTGAATAATGTTCACTTAGTAGTTTTCACTGAGTAGTGTTCACTGAGTTATGTTCACTGAGTAATGTTCATTGAGTATTGTTCACTGAGTAGTGTTAATTGAGTAGTGTTCACTGAGTAGTGTTCACTGAGTAGTGTTCACTGAGTAGTGTTCACTGAGTAGTGTTCACTGAGTAATGTTCACTGAGTAGTGTTCACTGAGTAGTGTTCACTGAGTATTGTTCACTGAATAGTGTTTACTGAGAAGTGTTCACTGAGTAATGTTCATTGAGTAGTGTTCACTGAGTAGTGTTCACTGAGTAGTGTTCACTGAGTAATGTTCACTGGGTAATGTTCACTGAGTAGTGTTCACTGAGTAATGTTCACTTGGTAATGTTCATTGAGTAATGTTCACTGAGTAGTGTTCATTGAGTAATGTTCACTGAGTAGTGTTCACTGAGTAATGTTCACTGAGTAGTGTTCACTGAGTAAAATTCACTGAGTAATGTTCACTGAGTAGTTTTCACTGAGTAATGTTCACTGAGTAGTGTTCACTGAGTAGTGTTTACTGAGTAATGTTCACTGCGTAATGTTCACTGAGTTATGTTCACTGAGTAATGTTCACTGAGTAGTGTTCACTGAGTAATGTTCACTGAGTAATGTTCACTGAGTAGTGTTCACTGAGTAATGTTCACTGAGTAATGTTCACTGAGTAATGTTCACTGAGTAATGTTCACTGAGTAGTGTTCACTGAGTATTGTTCACTATTCTAATAATATTAATAAAATCGTTGTTTAATCAAACGAATAAGAGATCCTTCAACGAAATGGCTGAGTATCAAAATGGTTCTATGTTTCAATGCTTTTTATATTCAATGTTAAATGGATATGCCTCCTTATGGCAAAGGAGAGTCTGCATCACACCTCACTTTATCGCATCTGCTGCAGAGCACTTTAGAGATCACTGTAATTAAAGGATGAAATGGTTGTTATAAGCAATTTCCCCATTTCCAACATTGGTTTCTACCCATAATGTTTGAAAAAGCACTGTATACCACTTGCGGTAATGTGGCGTCTGCTACCGCTCTTAAATTGGACATCTCAAAGTGATACATGCGGGATCAATCTTATATATATTTAGAGACTTTCCTTGATATTCCGAATGTTCATTAACGAACCCTGTACCCAGCACATGTCACTACAACATACATCAAGATCCGACACCAGTCCAATCCAATGCACTTTCTGCTGTCTCCTCATATTCAATCACGGCTTATCTCCCGTTCATTACCCACCCATGTTTGAACCCCGAAACGGCGCTTAGCCAATGCTCGTATCAAAACTGTCTTGATATTTACATGTACACAAAACAATGCCCACAATAACAAGTAGTTACCACAAGTATCAGCTGACGATAACTCGAAAAAATGGCCTCTGAAAAACGCTCAAGAGGCACATTTTCAACCTCCTTTTCTAACAGTTTTGGGTACAAAACTTGGCCATGGCTCATCGAGTAAGCGTCTGTTCACCAGGTTTTTGGGCTAGGATTGTACCTAGGACATGTACCTACATTATCTACCAACATCACATGGCTATGCCATCCAATGCGGGCTTCAACGCCTAGAAACCGTAAAGAAATCGAACATTTTACACTCAAGAAACCGGTTTTCCAACCATAGCTCGAACCCCTGCTGACACCTAGCCAATGCTTCTATCGTAACAAATCTTATCTCATTTTCTTCATAGAGTCCTTAGGTACACAAAGCAACGTCAACAATAATGACTAGTTTTCACAAGTATCAGCTGACGATAATTCGATGATATGGTCAATGTGTATAGCTCAGAATCCACATTTCCAACCTCTTTTTTGTCGTCTTGGGTCCGAAATTTGGCCATTGCTCATTCACTAAGCGTTTGTTCATCATGTCTTTGGGTTAGAATTGTACCTAGGACATGTACTAACAATATATACCAACATTACATGCGTATGCCATCCAAAAAAGGCTTCAACGCCTAGAAACCGTCCAAGAATCGCACATTTTACAATCACGAAACCCGTTTTCCGACCATAGCTCGAACCCATGCTGACACCTAGCCAATGCTTCTATCGGAACAAATCTTATCTTATTTTCTTCAGAGAGTCCTTAGGTACACAAAGCAACGTCAACAATAATAACTAGTTTTCACAAGTAGCAGCTGATGATAATTCGATAATATGGTCACTGAGTATCGCTCAGAATCCACATTTCCAACCTTTTTTTGTCGTCTTGGGTCCGAAATTTTGCCATTGCTCATCGACTAAGCGTCTGTTTATCACGTTTTAGAGTGAAAACTGCCGTGTAATATATATGGTTTGTGTTTCTAAAGATAAACCAGCAAGAGAAGCAGTGTGTTGGAACTTTTTTAATCAGGGAGAACAATCAAAAGGGTGTCTGACGGCATGACTCTTCCATAATTAAGACACACTATAACTGTCGTGTTCAATGTGGCAGCGATTGTAAAAGTTAATTCGTCCAAGTATTTGATAAATCATTGCTTGGCTGAGCAGTAATAATTAAAAAGAAATATCTAAACAACAAAAGTATAGTTTTGAAAAAGAATCGTCCTTCACTTGGAGTGCCAGCGTGAGAGACGGTAGTGTTATCGTTTAAGCTACCAAGTCTTGTGCATGATCATAGCTAAGAAGTTATCTTTAACTATTCTGATTATGTTTGTTGACAGGTCAATACCATTTTGATACTCATTCATTTCGTTAAAGGATCTCTTATTCGTTTGATTAAACAACGAGATCTTATTTATATGTGTAGACATTCCTTGATAATGCCCACTTTCGCAACATGTCTATTCTTATACTTACTAATCAAAATACAAAGTAAGAATGGAATACGTGACAGCATTTAGTGTATTCGTCCATAAACATGTTCGTAAACAATTGATAATTTATGCATGCGTATCTTAATTCATATGATCTTCCGAATGCTAGATTACTAAATCTATTGTGAAAATTGCCTGTCAATATTCTCCGTTTGTGTTTCTAGAAATGAACGAGCAAGAGAAGCAGTGTGGTGGCATCATTTCTTTTAGGGAGAAGAATCAATGGGGTGTCTGACGTCATGACTATTCCATAATAAAGATACACTATAATTGTCGTGTTCAATGTGGCAGCGGTTGTAAAAGGTAATTCGTCCAAGTATTTAATAATTCATTGCTTGGCTGATCAGTTATATTTAAAAAGAAATATCTAAACAACAAAAGTATAGTTTTGAAAAAGAATCGTCCTTCACGGGATTCGAACTTGGAAGCGACAGCGAGAGAAACGGTAGCGTTATCCATTACGCTACCGAGTCTTGTGCATGATCATAGCTAAGAAGTTATCTTTAACTATTCTGATTATGTTTGTTGACAAGTCAATACCATTTTGATACTCATCCATTTCGGTAAAGGATCTCTTATTCTTTTAATTAAACAACGATCTTATTTATATGTGTAGACTTTCCTTGATAATGCCCACTATCGCAACATGTCTATTCTTATACTTACTAATCGAGATACAAAGTAAGAATGGAATACTTGATAGTATTTAGTGTGTTCGTCCATAAATATGTTCGTAAACAATTGATAATTTATGCATGCCTTTCTTAATTCATATGATATTCCGAATGCTAGATTACCGAATCTATTATGAGAATTGCCTTGCAATATTCTCCGTTTGTGTTTCTAGAAATGAACGAGCAAGACAAGCAGTGTGGTGGCATCATTTCTTTTAAGGAGAAGAATCAATGGGGTGTCTGACGTCATGACTATTCCATAATAAAGATACACTATAATTGTCGTGTTCAATGTGGCAGCAATTATAAAAGGTTATTCGTGCAAGTATTTTAAAAATCATTGCTTGGCTGAGCAGTATTGATTAAGGAGAAATATTTAAACAACAAAACTATAGTTTTGAAAAAGAATCGTCCTTCACGGGATTCGAACTTGGAGCGCCAGCGTGAGAGACGGTAGCATGAACCACTACGCTTTCGAGGCTTGTGCATGATTATATCTAAGAAGATATCTTTAACTATTCTGATTATGTTTGTTGACAGGTCAATACCATTTTGATACTCATTCATTTCGTTAAAGGATCTCTTATTCGTTTGATTAAACAACGAGATCTTATTTATATTTGTAGACATTCCTCGATAATGCCCACTTTCGTAACATGTCTATTCTTATAATGACTAATCGATATATAAAGTAAGAATGGGATACGTGACGGTATTTCGTGTGTTCGTCAATAAATATGTTCGTAAGAAATTGATAATTTATGCATGCGTATCTTAATTCATGTATTCCTCCGAATGCTAGATTACCAAATCTATTATGAGAATTGCCTTGCAATATTCTCCGTTTGTGTTTCTAGAAATAAACGAGCAAGACAAGCAGTGTGGTGGCATCATTTGTTTTAAGGAGAATAATCAATGGGGTGTCTGACGTCATGACTATTCCATAATAAATATACACTATAATTGTCGTGTTCAATGTGGCAGCGATTGTAAAAGGTAATTCGTCCAAGTATTTGATAAATCATTGCTTGGCTGAGCAGTTATCATTAAAAAGAAATATCTAAACAACAAAACTATAGTTTTGAAAAAGAATCGTCCTTCACGGGATTCGAACTTGGAGCGCCAGCGTGAGAGACGGTAGCGTGAACCACTACGCTATCGAGGCTTGTGCTTATTATATCTAAAAAGATATCTTTAACTATTCTGATTATGTTTGTTGACAGGTCAATACCATTTTGATCCTCATCCATTTCGTTAAAGGATCTCTTATTCGCTTGATTAAAGAACGATCTTATTTATATGTGTGGACTTTCCTTGATAATGCCCACTTTTGCAACATGTCTATTCTTTTACTTACTTATCGAGATAAAAGTAAGAATGATATATGTACGTGAAAGTATTTAGTGTGTTCGTCCATAAATATGTTCGTAAACAATTGATAATTTATGCATGCCTTTCTTAATTCATATGATCTTCCGAATGCTAGATTACCGAATCTATTATGAGAATTGCCTTGCAATATTCTCCGTTTGTGTTTCTAGAAATGAACGAGCAAGACAAGCAGTGTGGTGGCATCATTTCTTTTAAGGAGAAGAATCAATGGGGTGTCTGACATCATGACTATTCCATAATAAAGATACACTATAATTGTCGTGTTCAATGTGGCAGCGATTGTAAAAGATAATTTGTCCAAGTATTTGATAAATCATTGCTTGGCTGAGCAGTTATGATTAAAAAGAAATATCTAAACAACAAAAGTATAGTTTTGAAAAAGAATCGTCCTTCACGGGATTCGAACTTGGAGCGCCAGCATGAGAGACGATAGCGTGAACCACTACGCTACGAAGGCTTGTGCATGATCATAGCTAAGAAGTTATCTTTAACTATTCTGATTATGTTTGTTGACAGGTCAATACCATTGTGATACTCATTCATTTCGTTAAAGGATCTCTTATTCGTTTGATTAAACAACGAGATCTTATTTATATTTGCAGACATTCCTTGATAATGCCCACTTTCGCAACATGTCTATTCTTATACTTACTAATCGAAATACAAAGTAAGAATGGAATACGTGACAGCATTAAGTGTGTTCGTCCATAAATATGTTCGTAAACAATTGATAATTTATGCATGCGTATCTTAATTCATATGATCTTCCGAATGCTAGATTACCGAATCTATTATGAGAATTGCCTTGCAATATTCTCTGTTTGTGTTTCTAGAAATGAACGAGCAAGACAAGCAGTGTGGTGGCATCATTTCTTTTAAGGAGAAGAATCAATGGGGTGTCTGACGTCATGACTATTCCATAATAAAGATACACTATAATTGTCGTGTTCAATGTGACAGCGATTGTAAAAGATAATTCGTCCAAGTATTTTATAAATCATTGCTTGGCTGAGCAGTTATGATTAAAAAGAAATATTTAAACAACAAAACTATAGTTTTGAAAAAGAATCGTCCTTCACGGGATTCGAACTTGGAGCGCCAGCGTGAGAGACGGAAGCGTGAACCACTACGCTACCGAGGCTTGTGCATGATCATAGCTAAGAAGTTATCTTTAACTAATCTGATTATGTTTGTTGACAGGTCAATACCATTTTGATACTCATTCATTTCGTTAAAGGATCTCTTATTCGTTTAATTAAACAACGATCTTATCTATATGTGTAGACTTTCCTTGATAATGCCCACTATCGCAACATGTCTATTCTTATACTTACTGATCGAGATACAAAGTAAGAATGGAATACTTGACAGTATTTAGTGTGTTCGTCCATAAATATGTTCGTAACCAATTGATAATTTATGCACGCCTTTCTTAATTCATATGATATTCCGAATGCTAGATTACCGAATCTATTATGAGAATTGCCTTGCAATATTCTCCGTTTGTGTTTCTAGAAATGAACGAGCAAGACAAGTAGTGTGGTGGCATCATTTCTTTTAAGGAGAAGAATCAATGGGGTGTCTGACGTCATGACTATTCCATAATAAAGATACACTATAATTGTCGTGTTCAATGTGGCAGCAATTATAAAAGGTTATTCGTGCAAGTATTTTAAAAAATCATTGCTTGGCTGAGCAGTAATGATTAAAAAGAAATATTTAAACAACAAAACTATAGTTTTGAAAAAGAATCGTCCTTCACGTGATTCGAACTTGGAGCGCCAGCGTGAGAGACGGTAGCGTGAACCACTACGCTATCGAGGCTTGTGCATGATTAAATCTAAGAAGATATCTTTAACTATTCTGATTATGTTTGTTGACAGGTCAATAACATTTTGATACTCATCCATTTCGTTAAAGGATCTCCTATTCGTTTGATTAAAGAACGATCTTATTTATATGTGTGGACTTTCCTTGATAATGCCCACTTTTGCAACATGTCTTTTCTTATACTTACTTATGGATATACAAAGTAAGAATGATATATGTACGTGAAAGTATTTAGTGTGTTCGTCCATAAATATGTTCGTAAACAATTGATAATTTATGCATGCCTTTCTTAATTCATACGATCTTCCGAATGCTAGATTACTGAATCTATTATGAGAATTGCCTTGCAATATTCTCCGTTCGTGTTTCTAGGAATGAACGAGGAAGACAAGCAGGGTGGTGGCATCATTTCTTTTAAGGTGAAGAATCAATGGGGTGTCTGACGTCATGACTATTCCATAATAAAGATACACTATAATTGTCGTGTTCAATGTGGCAGCAATTATAAAAAGGTTATTCGTGCAAATATTTTAAAAATCATTGCTTGGCTGAGCAGTAATGATTAAAAAGAAATATTTAAACAACAAAACTATAGTTTTGAAAAAGAATCGTCCTTCTCGGGATTCGAACTTGGAGCGCCAGCGTGAGAGACGGTAGCGTGAACCACTACGCTACCGAGGCTTGTGCAAGATTATATCTAAGAAGTTATCTTTAACTATTCTGATTATGTTTGTTGACAGGTCAATACCATTTTGATACTCATCCATTTCGTTAAAGGATCTCTTATTCGTTTGATTAAAGAACGATCTTATTTATATGTGTGGACTTTCCTTGATAATGCCCACTTTTGCAACATGTCTTTTCTTATACTTACTTATCGAGATACAAAGTAAGAATGATATATGTACGTGAAAGTATTTAGTGTGTTCGTCCATACATATGTTCGTAAACAATTGATAATTTATGCATGCCTTTCTTAATTCATATGATCTTCCGAATGCTAGATTACCGAATCTATTATGAGAATTGCCTGGCAATATTCTCCGTTTGTGTGTCTAGAAATGAACGAGCAAGAGAAGCAGTGTGGTGGCATCATTTCTTTTAAGGAGAAGAATCAATGGGGTGTCTGACGTCATGCCTGTTCCATAATAAAGATACACTATAATTGTCGTGTTCAATGTGGCAGCGATTGTAAAAGATAATTCGTCCAAGTATTTGATAAATCATTGCTTGGCTGAGCAGTTATGATTAAAAGGAAATATTTAAACAAAAAAACTATAGTTTTGAAAAAGAATCGTCCTTCACGGGATTCAAACTTGGAGCGCCAGCGTGAGAGACGGTAGCGTGAACCACTACGCTACCGAGGCTTGTGCATGATCATAGCTAAGAAGTTATCTTTAACTATTCTGATTATGTTTGTTGACAGGTCAATACCATTTTGATACTCATTCATTTCGTTAAAGGATCTCTTATTCGTTTGATTAAACAACGATCTTATTTATATTTGTAGACATTCCTTGATAATGCCCACTTTCGTAACATGTCTATTCTTATATTTACTAATCGATATACAAAGTAAGCATGGAATAGTGACAGTATTTAGTGTGTTCGTCCATAAATATGTTCGTAAACAATTGATAATTTATGCATGCCTTTCTTAATTCATATGATATTCCGAATGCTAGATTACCGAATAAATTATGAGAATTGCCTTGCAGTATTCTCCGTTTGTGTTTCTAGAAATGAACGAGCAAGACAAGCAGTGTGGTGGCATCATTTCTTTTAGGGAGAAGAATCAATGGGGTGTCTGAAGTCATGACTATTCTATAATAAAGATACACTTTAACTGTCGTGTTCAATGTGGCAGCGGTTGTAAAAGGTAATTCGTCCAAGTATTTAATAAATCATTGCTTGACTGATCAGTAATAATTAAAAAGAAATATCTAAAAAACAAAACTATAGTTTTGAAAAAGAATCGTCCTTCACGGGATTCGAACTTGGAGCGCCAGCGTGAGAGACGGTAGCCTGAACCACTACGCTACCGAGGCTTGTGCATGATCATAGCTAAGAAGTTATCTTTAACTATTCTGATTATGTTTGTTGACAGGTCAATACCATTTTGATACTCATTCATTTCGTTAAAGGATCTCTTATTCGTTTAATTAAACAACGATCTTATTTATATGTGTAGACTTTCCTTGATAATGCCCACTATCGCAACATGTCTATTCTTATACTTACTAATCGAGATACAAAGTAAGAATGGAATACTTGATAGTATTTAGTGTGTTCGTCCATAAATATGTTCGTAAACAATTGATAATTTATGCATGCCTTTCTTAATTCATATGATATTCCGAATGCTAGATTACCGAATCTATTATGAGAATAGCCTTGCAATATTCTCAGTTTGTGTTTCTAGAAATGAACGAGCAAGACAAGCAGTGTGGTGGCATCATTTCTTTTAAGGAGAAGAATCAATGGGGTGTCTGAAGTCATGACTATTCTATAATTAAGATACACTTTAACTGTCGTGTTCAATGTGGCAGCAGTTGTAAAAGGTAATTCGTCCAAGTATTTAATAAATCATTGCTTGACTGATCAGTAATATTTAAAAAGAAATATCTAAACAACAAAAGTATAGTTTTGAAAAAGAATCGTCCTTCACGGGATTCAACTTGGAGCGCCAGCGTGAGAGACGGTAGCGTTAACCACTACGCTACCGAGGCTTGTGCATGATCATAGCTAAGAAACTATCTTTAACTATTCTGATTATGTTTGTTGGCATTTCAATACCATTTTGATACTCATCCATTTCGTTAAAGGATCTCTTATTCGTTTGATCAAAGAACGAGCTTATTTATATTTGTAGACTTGCCTTGGTACTGCCCACTTTCGCAACATGTCTATTCTTATACTTACTTATCGATATACAAAGTAAGAATGGAATACGTGACAGTATTTAGTGTGATCCATTTCGTTAAAGGATCTCTTATTCGTTTGATCAAAGAACGAGCTTATTTATATTTGTAGACTTGACTTGGTAATGCCCACTTTCGCAACATGTCTATTCTTATACTTACTTATCGATATACAAAGTAAGAATGGAATACGTGACAGTATTTAGTGTGTTCGTCCATAAATATGTTCGTAAACAATTGAAAATTTATCCATGCGTATCTTAATTCATATATTCTTCCGAATGCTAGATTACTGAATCTATTTTGAGAATTGCCTTGCAATATTCTCCGTTTGTGTTTCTAGAAATAAACGAGCAAGACAGGCAGCGTGGTGGCATCATTTCTTTTAGGGAGAAGAATCAATGGGGTGTCTGAAGTCATGACTGTTCTATAATAAAGATACACTTTAACTATCGTGTTCAATGTGGCAGCGGTTGTAAAAGGTAATTCGTCCAAGTATTTTATAAATCATTGCTCTGCTGATCAGTAATATTTAAAAAGAAATATCTAAACAACAAAAGTATAGTTTTGAAAAAGAATCGTCCTTCACGGGATTCGAACTTGGAGCGCCAGCGTGAGAGACGGTATTGTTATCCATTACGCTACCGAGTGTTGTGCATGGTCATCGCTAGGAAGTTATCTTTAACTATTCTGATTATGTTTGTTAACAGGTCAATATCAATTGGATAAGCATTCATTTCGTTAAAGGAGCTTTTATTCGTTTGATTAAACAACGAGATCTTATCTATATTTGTAGACTTTCCTTGATAATGCCCACTTTCGTAACATGTCTATTCTTATATTTACTAATAGATATACAAAGTAGGCATGGATTTGTGACAGTATTTAGTGTGTTCGTCCATATATATGTTCGTAATAAGAACTATTAGTTCACATAATAGTCTTAATTTATTGCGCTGAAATGACATCGTAAAGGGGGATTTTAATGCAGTGCGAATCTACCTGGGGTATCTATAATGCGTGGGTAATTTTCACGCGTAACCGGCACTACCAAATCAGCAGATTTAGCGAACGCCATTTTATCGAACGAAATTCAACATTTTTAAATCTGCGGTCATCGGTGATATGCCTTCGAAAAGAGCTTCGAAATGGGTTAAAAAGGTGACATCAACACCGTATGCGAAGCCAACCACGACAACAAGGATCGATGAAGAACAGGAGTTGGTGCAATTGTCTTCGGAGGCGGAGACACCGCAAGGTAACGTGTTTTCGAGTATCGTCGAAAACGATGGCGTGAATAGCCAGATGCAATCCCTCGATTTCACAGGTAATGTAATCAGATGCGTTGATGATGACATGGCCTTGCACATATCCGCTGATCTGAAATCGAAAATACTGGCTGGGGAGTACGTAAATCTGGCGGCGCTACTCCGCAAAGACGGGTCTAATGCAGGCCGGGGATCGACCCATACCCTTAGTGATCAGGGCCAGATTGAGGTGGTTCGAAAGCAAAGTCGCTCTATAAATAACATTAATGAATGGACCGACGCCTTCATTCTGTTCATGTCAGTTTACACTAAAAAGTATCTTGTGAAAACTGGTGAGTTGTTGCAATACATGTCGGTTATTAGAGAGGCAGAGGCACGGTCTGGGGGCACAATGGGTTGGCGTACCTACGATGAGAATTTTCGTTTGAGACAGGCAATTAATCCTGTATCATGGGCTAAAATTAATGCAGATCTTTGGCTTAGAACGATGTCCATGTCTGCCCCTGTTTCAAAATTTGTCCAAAGTCAAAATGCAGGTAAATAAAACTCGCAAATGCAGGCAGGTTTGTGTTACGACTACAATTCTGCAGGGGGTTGTCGCTTTGCTAATTGTAAGTTTAAACACATTTGTATATTGTGTAAAGGGGAGCATTCGCAAACAAAATGCAACCAGAACCAAATTCCGCAGTGAACGTATAAGGTCCGCATTTGGAATCATACCTTTAAATAAGCAAGATTTTTCACTTGTCGGCTCCAAACATGAAAATTTTTATTTCTTTGACAAAATGCTGCCATTTGGATGTATGATTTCATGTGCTTTGTTTGAGAAATTTGCCACCAGCCGACAATGGATTGTTCAGAAAAACTGCCACTGTGGTATGGTGGATCACTATTTGGATGATTCCATATTTGGGGGAAAACCCCGAACTGATGAATGCTCAATACTTATGGAGACATTTTTCAATGCATGTTCTAGACTGGGAATACCAGTGGCAGTTGAGAAAAACGGTCTGGCCGGCAACGGTAATTATTTTCCTTGGTTAGAGTTAGACACAATGCTCATTATTCCTGAGGCAAAGATTTCACAGCTGGTGACAGTTATAAGAGGGGTTTTGGCACACAGACGGTCAGTTAAGCTTAAGGAAATGCAGTCTCTGATAGGGTCTTTAAATTTCATCTGTCGTGCTATTGCTCCTGGTCGGGCTTTTTGCAGAAGACTTATTAACTCAACCTGTGGCTTATTGAAGCCATATCATCACATCAATCTATCAACAGGAATAAAACAAGACTTAGCGATGTGGTTAAAATTTTTGGCCACATTTAACGGGGTTTCTGTTTTTTGTGATGCAAATTGGTCTCTTAATTCGGATCTATGCTTATACACAGACAGCTCAGCTGCACATGGTCATGGTTTTGGGGCAATTTTTAAAAATCAGTAGGTTATGGCAACTTGGCCACAATATTGGCATGAGTCCGGCATAACAAAAGATATCAATTTGCTTGAGTTTTTCCCTTTATTAGTTGCAATTAATGTTTGGGGTAAGGAACTTAGGAACAAAAGGGTGATCTTCAAGTGCGATAATATGGCAGTTGTTCACATCATAAATAACCAGACTAGCAAATCTGATAGGATAATGATCATGGTTAGAGCATTTGTGTTACAGTGTTTAGAACTTAATATAGTTTTTAAGGCAGAACATATTCCTGGCTCATCAAATGCAATCACAGATAGCTTATCTCGTTTGCAGATGGAAAGATTCAGGTCTCTAGCACCAGAGGCGGAGCGGTCTCCACGGATGGTTCCAAGTCGCCTCTGGCTCATCTTCGACACGGAGCGCTAAAGTTATTGTCTGCTAGCCTGTCAAAGAATACACATTTAGCTTACAGAAATGCATTGAGAATTTTTAAGAAATTCCCCTTGGAGCATGGGCTTGCTCTTTGCTGGCCTGTCCAGGTTAATCAGCTTGAATTGTTTATTGCTTACCTACATTCACAAGGCTATGCCTCTAAGAATGCTTCTTCTTTCCTCGCAGCAATATCTTTTGTACAGAAGGTAAATAACATGAACAATGCAGAATTAACTTTTCGTAGCAGGAAGATGTTAGAAGGCTACCGTAGATTAAACCCTTCTAAAGATAGTCGCATGCCAATTCTATTTGAAACATTGGTAAAAATTTGTTTTCAACTGAAATCAATTTGCAACTCTTCATACGAGGCCACATTGTTTCAAGCGGCATTCACTTTGGCATTCTTCGGCCTTTTTAGAGTCAGTGAACTAGTCTGGGTCTACCCACAGGATTCGGACAGGGGCCTTTCCCCTTCGGATGTTCACATTAACGTGGATGACCGAGGGGAGGGACTCATGTCTATTGATCTAAGGAAGTCTAAGACAAACCAGGCGGGAGCGAAGCAAGTCGTTAGAATTTATACCATTAAATCGGCAGTGTGTCCGGTTAAAGCCATGCAAACTTACATGCAAATGAGAACCCAAAACACACATATTCTGTTCTGTCATAAGGATGGTTCTCCTTTAACAAGGTATCAGTTTGGCGCTGTTCTCTCAAAGGTTCTGTGTGCGCTAAACATTGATTCTTCAAAGTATAAATCACATTCATTCCGCATCGGGGCAGCTACATGGTTAGCAAAAAGGGGAATTGATTATGATACTATCAAAAGTATGGGAAGGTGGTCTTCTAATGCGTTTTTGAAATATATCCGAATTTAATGTCTTGTTTGTAAATTTGTATATTAGACTTTTTTCTTAAGGCTGGAGTACCCCAGCCAATGTCTGTATGGTCGCAAAGTATAATTTCAGACCTGTGGATGATAGGCGACTCATACATTCATTGGCTGGAACAGCGCACCATAGTTAGGGGAATAGAGTCTACCCTTGGCGTAAGCGGTTTAAACGGAGTGAGATGGTTATGTAGAAGGGGAATGCATTGGAGTGAACTCAACAACAAGCTTCAATATGCCTGCCTGTATTCTAGGCCTCCAAAGGTTGTATTTATTCATTTAGGGTCTAATGACCTAACTACAGTTAAAGGCTGTGTTCTTGAACATCAAATAAGAAAAGACTTATTTCACTGGATGGGCAAATTACCAAATTCAAAATTTATTTTTTCTGAGATTTTCCAAAGGATGTCATGGCGGGGCCCATTGTTTCCCATTCAAAAACTGGAGCGTAAGCGCAGGCATCTGAACAGCTGTATCAGGCGTTTTATGGGTTTTTGTGGTGGTTTTTACGTAAGTCATCCTGACATTACAGCAGACACCCCTGGGTTGTATTTCAGGGATGGGGTCCATCTGTCGGACATAGGCTATGATTTTATGCTCATGAGTATTAAATACATGCTGGAAAGTATACATTAAGATTGTGTGGTCGGAATTTTGGGGCGAACAGGTTCGTGTGGCGGAAAATTCCGTGCAGGTCAAAGGTTAGCCATATTTTATATATGGTCTATAATGATTTGTTGCATTGGTAGGCGTGCTGGCTTGTGACCGATACACTTGCTGTAGGGCTCGCAGATCTGCCATTTATGTTCGTACTGGGTGGCGGATCAGCTGGCTCTAGTAGGCCCTCTCCTATGTTCGTACTGGGAGAGTGGTCGTGGTTGGTTGGTAGATCGTGGTTATACTCCATCGTGTTTTGGGGTCGGCTCCATCGTGTTTTGGGGCCTGTTGATCTTACCTGGTTTCTGAGTTAGTCACATCCGGCATGTCAGATCTGCATGGGGTTTTCCGCCTACAAACAATGACCTTATTGCCATCAAAAATTAATTAAATATGTAAATATAAGTATTTGCTTTGTTTAATCATTTTAGCCTTTCTGCAATAATAAGAACTATTAGTTCACATAATAGTCTCAATTTATTGCGCTGAAATGACATCGTAAAGGGGGAATTTAATGCAGTGCGAATCTACCTGGGGTATCTAAAATGCGTGGGTAATTTTCACGCGTAACCGGCACTACCAAATCAGCAGATTTAGCGAACGCCATTTTATCGAACGAAATCCCGCCCTCCCTCCCTACATATAATGGTTTGCAGAGGGGTTATTATGAATGTTGTTTTGCTGTTCTAGATTCTCGTTTCAGGATGTTATTGTTGTTTCGTTGGGAACCGACTTGTTTCAAAGGTGTAGGGTTCAGAGTGACAGGCGGGGGTATACACGTTTCGGAACGACTGTCGT
Source organism: Cerastoderma edule (assembly GCA_947846245.1). Lineage (NCBI taxonomy): Eukaryota > Metazoa > Mollusca > Bivalvia > Cardiida > Cardiidae > Cerastoderma > Cerastoderma edule. The sequence goes on along the minus strand of OX401422.1, from coordinate 17,931,196 downwards.
TGCTGGAAGCCGTGGCCAAGCCGGTCCAGGGGATACCAAGTTTATATCGCGTGTGGCTATAAGCCAAAAGGACTCTGTCATTTCGACATGATGCGCGTGTGAAATTGTATCCAAGTGTTGTTACGGCTTTTTCTGTCATATTTGTCGGCGGAAAATTCCGTGCAGGTCAAAGGTTAGCCATATTTTATATATGGTTTATAATGATTTGTTGCATTGGTAGGCGTGCTGGCTTGTGACCGATACACTTGCTGTAGGGCTCGCAGATCTGCCATCTATGTTCGTACTGGGTGGCGGATCAGCTGGCTCTAGTAGGCCCTCTCCTATGTTCGTACTGGGAGAGTGGTCGTGGTTGGTTAGTAGATCGTGGTTATACTCCATTGTGTTTTGGGGTCGGCTCCATCGTGTTTTGGGGCCTGTTGATCTTACCTGGTTTCTGAGTTAGTCACAACCGGCATGTCAGATCTGCATGGGGTTTTCCGCCTACAAACAATAACCTTATCGCCATCAAAAATTAATTAAATATGTAAATATAAGTATTTGCTTTGTTTAATCATTTTAACCTTTCTGCAATAAACAATTGATAATTTATGCATGCGTATCTTAATTCATGTATTCTTCCGAATGCTAGATTACCGAATCTATTATGAGAATTGCCTTGCAATATTCTCCGTTTGTGTTTCTAGAAATAAACGAGCAAGACAAGCAGTGTGGTGGCATCATTTCTCTTAGGGAGAAGAATCAATGGGGTGTCTGACGTCATGACTATTCTAAAATAAAGATACACTTTAACTGTCGTGTTCAATGTGGCAGCGGTTGTAAAAGGTAATTCGTCCAAGTATTTAATAAATCATTGCGTGGCTGATCAGTAATATTTAAAAAGAAATATCTAAACAACAAAAGTATTGTTTTGATAAAGAATCGTCCTTCACGGGATTCGAACTTGGAGCGCCAGCGTGAGAGACGGTAGCGTTATCCATTACGCTACCGAGTCTTGTGCATGGTCATAGCTAAGAAGTTATCTTTAACTATTCTGATTATGTTTGTTAACAGGTCAATACCATTTTGATACGCATTCATTTCGTTAAAGGATCTCTTATTCGTTTGAATAAAGAACGATCTCATTTATATTTTTGGACTTTCCTTGATAATGCCCACTTTCGTAACATGTCTATTCTTATACTTACTTATCGATATACAAAGTAAGAATGGAATACGTGACAGTATTTAGTGTGTTCGTTCTTAAATATGTTCGTAAACAATTGATAATTTATGCATGCGTATCTTAATTCATATGATCTTCCGAATGCTAGATTACCGAATCTATTATGTGAATTGCCTGGCAATATTCTCCGTTTGTGTTTCTAGAAATGAACGAGCAAGAGAAGCAGTGTGGTGGCATCATTTCCTTTAGAGAAGAATCAATGGGGTGTCTGACGTCATGACTATTCCATAATAAAGATACACTATAATTGTCTTGTTCAATGTGGCAGCGATTGTAAAAGGTAATTCGTATAAGTATTTGATAAATCATTGATTGGCTGAGCAGTAATAATTAAAAAGAAATATCTAAACAACACAAGTATAGTTTTGAAAAAGAATCGTCCTTCACGGGATTCGAACTCGGAGCGCCAGCGTGAGAGACGGTAGCGTTAACCACTACGCTACCGAGGCTTGTGCATGCTTATAGCTAAGAAGTTATCTTTAACTATTCTCTTTATGTTTTCAGGTCAATACCATTTTGATACTCAGCCATTTCGTTGAAGGATCTCTTATTCGTTTGATTAAACAACGATTTTATTAATATTATTAGACTTTTCTTGATAAGGCCCACTTTCGCAACATGTTCATTCTTATACTCACTAATCGAGATACAAAGTTAGAATGCAATACGTGACAGTATTAATTGTGTTCGTGCATAAATATGTTCGTAAACAATTGATAATTTATGCATGTGTATCTTCATTCATATGCTATTCCGAATGCTAGATAACCGAATCTATTTTGATAATTGCCTGGCAATATGCTCCGTTTGTGTTTCTAGAGATAAACGAGCAAGAGAAGCGGCGTGATGGCCCCAATAGGGAGAAGAATCAAGAGTTTGACTAACGTCATGACTCTTCCAACAATAACGATACACTTAAACTGCCGTGTTCAATTTGGCAGCGATTGTCAAATATAATTCGTCCAATTACTTATTAAAGTATTGCTTGGCTGAGTAGTTTAAATAATTAAAAAGACAGAAATAAACAATAAATGTATAGTTTGGAAAAAAAAAATTGTCATTAACGGGAATCGAACTTGGATCGCTGGCGTGACAAGCGAGAGTGTTATCCATTAGTCTATCGAGGCTTGTGAATGGAATGAAGGAAAACTAAGACGTATTGTTTAAAGCCATACTTGCATTCTTTTACACTTAAATTGTGAAACGCAATATTCTCTGCCCTATCAGAGGATTGTGTTTTCTTTTTAATCACTGTTTGAACCATAGTTTGAAAACTCTTTCACTTTGGGACAGTGGAAAATTCGGCGTTTGGTAAAGGGTTAAAGTATCTAATATTCTTGGGAACAAAGGACCGAACTACACTTCAGTTTATGCGTCCGTGTGACAATGTGGTTCGGCGCTGATCGGACAGATTGAGAATTAGCAGAAAAAAGCGATTGGCATAATGAAACCCCTTGTCAAAGTCAATAGAACTCTACGAAATAGTGTTTGCAAATGGCAGTGCTGGTGCTCTTTTATTACTTTAGATTGTCTTCTTATACCGCCCCGGCCGTTCACATGTATAGTGAGCGAGAAAAGCATGCCCGCAGATATTTATCCACACATTGAGGGATCGATTCAAAACTGAAGTGAGGCATGTACAAATATGAAGCACTTACTGCCGTATTGCAGTGGTCAGGTAAAATGGTAAACAAATACGTTGAACGTGAAAAGGCGCCTAACAAGCTGTATGAACCGGTTCCCCTATTTCCCACTTTCCTTCTCTTATACATTACCTGCAATATCATGCATCTGCATGTCCACGTGCATTTATGTTCAAAGAAAATATCAAGAAAGTTGAGAAACTTGAGGCCAAAAGACAAGGAGAGTCGGCACGGAGAAGAACACGATCGGGTGTAGGATGACCTGTGGAGATGGCTATCCGTTGATCCCAGAATTTGCAATTGGTCTCTCCCGGATTGGTTGTATACAGCGTGTATTGTTTATGTGTGGAACACTCCCAAGCGGAACATTGTGATAAAAGAAGGCAATGTTCACTGAGTAATGTTAACTGAGTAATGTTCACTGAGTAATGTTCACTTGTTAAATGAGTAATGTTCATTGAGTAGTGTTCACTGAGTAGTGTTCATTGAGTAGAATTCACGGAGTAATGTTTACTGAGTAGTGTTCACTGAGAAATGTTCACTGAGTAATGTTCACTTGGTGATGTTCACTGAGTAGTGTTCACTGAGTAATGTTCACTAAGTAGTTTTCACTGAGTAGTGTTCACTGAGTTATGTTCACTGAGTAATGTTCATTGAGTAATGTTCACTGAGTAGTGTTAATTGAGTAGTGTTCACTGAGAAGTGTTCACTGAGTAGTGTTCACTGAGTAGTGTTCACTGAGTAGTGTTCACTGAGTAGTGTTCACTGAGTAGTGTTCACTGAGTAGTGTTCACTGAGTAGTGTTTACTGAGTAGTGTTTACTGAGTAGTGTTCACTGAGTAGTGTTCACTGAATAGTGTTAATTGAGAAGTGTTCACTGAGTAATGTTCATTGAGTAGTGTTCACTGAGTAGTGTTCACTGAGTAGTGTTCACTGAGTAATGTTCACTGGGTAATGTTCACTGAGTAGTGTTCACTGAGTTATGTTCACTAAGTAGTGTTCACTGAGTAATGTTCACTGAGTAGTGTTCATTGAGTAATGTTCACTGAGTAGTGTTCACTGAGTAATGTTCACTGAGTAGTGTTCACTGAGTAAAGTTCACTGAGTAATGTTCACTGAGTAGTTTTCACTGAGTAATGTTCACTGAGTAGTGTTCACTGAGTAGTGTTACTGAGTAATGTTCACTGAGTAGTGTTCACTGAGTAGTGTTCACTGAGTAGTGTTCACTGAGTAGTTTTCACTGAGTAATGTTCACTGAGTAGTGTTCACTGAGTAGTGTTTACTGAGTAATGTTCACTGAGTAATGTTCACTGAGTTATGTTCACTGAGTAATGTTCACTGAGTAGTGTTCACTGAGTAATGTTCACTGAGTAATGTTCACTGAGTAGTGTTCACTGAGTAATGTTCACTGAGTAATGTTCACTGAGTAATGTTCACTGAGTAGTGTTCACTGAGTAATGTTCACTGAGTAATGTTCACTGAGTAGTGTTCACTGAGTAATGTTCACTGAGTAATGTTCACTGAGTAATGTTCACTGAGTAGTGTTCACTGAGTAATGTTCACTGAGTAATGTTCACTGAGTAATGTTCACTGAGTAGTGTTCACTGAGTATTGTTCACTAGTCTAATAATATTAATAAAATCGTTGTTTTATCAAACGAATAAGAGATCCTTCAACGAAATGGCTGAGTATCAAAATGGTTCTATGTTTCAATGCTTTTTATATTGGATGTTAAATGGATATGCCTCCTTATGGCAAAGGAGAGTCCGCATCACACCTCACTTTATCGCATCTGCTGCAGAGCACTTTAGAGACCACTGTAATTAAAGGATGAAATGGTTGTTATAAGCAATTTCCCCTTTTCCAACATTAGTTTCTACCCATAATGTTTGAAAAAGCACTGTATACCACTTGCGGTAACGTGGCGTCTGCTACCGCTCTTAAATTGGACATCTCAAAGTGATACATGCAGGATCAATCTTATATATATTTGGAGACTTTCCTTGATATTCCGAATGTTCATTAACGAACCCTGTACCCAGCACATGTCACTACAACATACATCAAGATCCGACACCAGTCCAATCCAATGCACTTTCTGCTGTCTCCTCATATTCAATCACGGCTTATCTCCCGTTCATTACCCACCCATGTTTGAACCCCGAACGGCGCTTAGCCAATGCTCGTATCAAAACTGTCTTGATATTTACATGTACACAAAACAATGCCCACAATAACAAGTAGTTACCACAAGTATCAGCTGACGATAACTCGAGAAATTGGCCTCTGAAAAACGCTCAAGAGGCACATTTTCAACCTATTTTTCTAACAGTTTTGGGTCCAAAACTTGGCCATGGCTCATCGAGTAAGCGTCTGTTCACCAGGTTTTTGGGCTAGGATAGTACCTAGCACATGTACCTACATTATCTACCAACATCACATGGCTATGCCATCCAATGCGGGCTTCAACGCCTAGAAACCGTAAAGAAATTTTACACTCAAGAAACCGGTTTTCCGACCATAGCTCGAACCCCTGCTGACACCTAGCCAATGCTTCTATCGGAACAAATCTTATCTTATTTTCTTCATAGAGTCCTTAGGTACACAAAGCAACGTCAACAATAATAACTAGTTTTCACAAGTAGCAGCTGACGATAATTCGATAATATGGTCAATGTGTATAGCTCAGAATCCACATTTCCAACCTCTTTTTTGTCGTCTTGGGTCCGAAATTTTGCCATTGCTCATCGACTAAGCGTCTGTTTATCACGTTTTAGAGTGAAAACTGCCGTGTAATATATATGGTTTGTGTTTCTAAAGATAAACCAGCAAGAGAAGCAGTATGTTGGAACTTTTTTAATCAGGGAGAACAATCAAAAGGGTGTCTGACGGCATGACTCTTCCATAATAAAGACACACTATAACTTTCGTGTTCAATGTGGCAGCGATTGTAAAAGTTAATTCGTCCAAGTATTTGATAAATCATTGCTTGGCTGAGCAGTAATAATTAAAAAGAAATATCTAAACAACAAAAGTATAGTTTTGAAAAAGAATCGTCCTTCACGGGATTCGAACTTGGAGCGCCAGCGTGAGAGACGGTAGTGTTATCCTTTAAGCTACCGAGTCTTGTGCATGATCATAGCTAAGAAATTATCTTTAACTATTCTGATTATGTTTGTTGACAGGTCAATACCATTTTGATACTCATTCATTTCGTTAAAGGATCTCTTATTCGTTTAATTAAACAACGATCTTATTTATATGTGTAGACTTTCCTTGATAATGCCCACTATCGCAACATGTCTATTCTTATACTTACTAATCGAGATACAAAGTAAGAATGGAATACTTGATAGTATTTAGTGTGTTCGTCCATAAATATGTTCGTAAACAATTGATAATTTATGCATGCCTTTCTTAATTCATATTGTAGTACTGGTGCGAATCTATTGGGGAATTGCCTTGCAATATTCTCGTTGTGTTTCTAGAAATGAACGAGCAAGACAAGCAGTGTGGTGGCATCATTTCTTTTAAGGAGAAAAATCAATGGTGTGTCTGACGTCATGACTGTTCCATAATAAAGATACACTATAATTGTCGTGTTCAATGTGGCAGCAATTATAAAAGGTTATTCGTGCAAGTATTTTAAAAAGCATTGCTTGGCTGAGCAGTAATGATTAAAAAGAAATATCTTAACAACAAAACTATAGTTTTGAAAAAGAATCGTCCTTCACGGGATTCGAACTTGGAGCGCCAAAGTGAGAGACGGTAGCGTGAACCACTACGCTATCGAGGCTTGTGCATATTATATCTAGAAGATATCTTTAACTATTCTGATTATGTTTGTTGACGAGTGTACATTTTGATACTCATCCATTTCGTTAAAGGATCTCTTATTCGTTTTGATTAAGAACGATCTTATTTTATATGTGCTGGTTTTCCTTGATAATGCCCACTTTTGCAACATGTCTATTCTTATACTTACTTATCGAGATACAAAGTAAGAATGATATGTACGTGAAAGTATTTAGTGTGTTCGTCCATAAATATGTTCGTAAACAATTGATTATTTATGCCTGCCTTTCTTTATTCATATGATCTTCCGAATGCTAGATTACCGAATCTATTATGAGAATTGCCTGGCAATATTCTCTGTTTGTGTTTCTAGAATGAACGAGCAAGACAAGCAGTGTGGTGGCATCATTTCTTTTAAGGAGAAGAATCAATGGGGTGTCTGACGTCATGACTATTCCATAATAAAGATACACTATAATTGTCGTGTTCAATGTGGCAGCAATTATAAAAGTTATTCGTGCAAGTATTTTAAAAATCATTGCTTGGCTAAGCAGTAATGATTAAAAAGAAATATTTAAACAACAAAACTATAGTTTTGAAAAAGAATCGTCCTTCACGGGATTCGAACTTGGAGCGCCAGCGTGAGAGACGGTAGCGTGAACCACTACGCTATCGAGGCTTGTGCATGATTATATCTAAGAAGATATCTTTAACTATTCTGATTATGTTTGTTGACAGGTCAATACCATTTTGATACTCATCCATTTCGTTAAAGGATCTCTTATTCGTTTGATTAAGAACGATCTTATTTATATGTGTGGATTTCCTTTGATAATGCCCACTTTTGCAACTATGTCTATTCTTACTCTTACTTATCGAGATACAAAGTAAGGATGATATATGTACGTAAGTATTTGGTGTGTTCGTCCGCCGTATGTTCGTAAACAATTGATTATTATGCCTGCCTTTCTTTATTCATACTGATCTTCGAATGCTAGATTACTGAATCTATTATGAAATTGCCCACGGCCGTATTCTCCGTTTGTGTTTCTAGAAATGAACAGGCAGGCGAAAGTGTGGTGGCATCATTTCTTTATGGGAGAAGAATCAATGGGGTGTCTGACGTCATGACTATTCCATAATAAAGATACACTTTAATTGTCGTGTTCAATGTGGCAGCGATTGTAAAAGATAATTCGTCCAAGTATTTGATAAATCATTGCTTGGCTGAGCAGTTATGATTAAAAAGAAATATTTAAATAACAAAGCTATAGTTTTGAAAAAGAATCGTTCTTCACGGGATTCGAACTTGGAGCGCCAGCGTGAGAGACGGTAGCGTGAACCACTACACTACCGTGTCTTGTGCATGATCATAGCTAAGAAGTTATCTTTAACTATTCTGATTATGTTTGTTGACAGGTCAATACCTTTTTGATACTCATCCATTTCGTTAAAGGATCTCTTATTCGTTTGATTAAAGAACGATCTTATTTATATGTGTGGACTCTCCTTGATAATGCCCACTTTTGCAACAAGTCTATTCTTATACTTACTTATCGAGATACAAAGTAAGAATGATATATGTACGTGAAAGTATTTAGTGTGTTTGTCCATAAATATGTTCGTAAACAATTGATAATTTATGCATGCCTTTCTTAATTCATATGATTTTCCGAATGCTAGATTACCGAATCTATTATGAGAATTGCCTGGCAATATTCTCTGTTTGTGTTTCTAGAAATGAACAAGCAAGACAAACAGTGTGGTGGCATCATTTCTTTTAAGGAGAAGAATCAATGGGGTGTCTGACGTCATGATTATTCCATAATAAAGATACACTATAATTGTCGTGTTCAATGTTGCAGCGATTGTAAAAGATAATTCGTCCAAGTATTTGATAAATCATTGCTTGGCTGAGCAGTTATGATTGAAAAGAAATATTTAAACAACAAAACTATAGTTTTGAAAAAGAATCGTCCTTCACGGGATTCGAACTTGGAGCGCCAGCGTGAGAGACAGTAGCGTGAACCACTACGCTACCGAGTCTTGTGCATGATCATAGCTAAGAAGTTATCTTTAACTATTCTGATTATGTTTGTTGACAGGTCAATACCATTTTGATACTCATTCATTTCGTTAAAGGATCTCTTATTCGTTTAATTTAATAACGATCTTATTTATATGTGTAGACTTTCCTTGATAATGCCCACTATCGCAACATGTCTATTCTTATACTTACTAATCGAGATACAAAGTAAGAATGGAATAATTGATAGTATTTAGTGTGTTCGTCCATAAATATGTTCGTAAACAATTGATAATTTATGCATGCCTTTCTTAATTCATATGATATTCCGAATGCTAGATTACCGAATCTATTATGAGAATTGCCTTGCACTATTCTTCGTTTGTGTTTCTAGAAATGAACGAGCAAGACAAGCAGTGTGGTGGCATCATTTCTTTTTTAAAGGAGAAAAGTCGTGAGGTGTCTGACGTCATGACTATTCCATAATAAAGATTCACTATAATTGTCGTGTTCAATGTGGCAGCGATTGTAAAAGATAATTCGTCCAAGTATTTGATAAATCATTGCTTGGCTGAGCAGTTATGATTAAAAAGAAATATTTAAACAACGAAACTATAGTTTTGAAAAAGAATCCTCCTTCACGGGATTCGAACTTGGAGCGCCAGCGTGAGAGACGGTA
>OX401422.1:17900328-17921331 GCA_947846245.1 Cerastoderma edule | reverse complement strand
GTTAAGGTTTCATTCATCTGATTTTCTTCCGCTGCATATCTGTAAATAATCACATTGTAATTAGATTTCGTGTTTTGCATGTAGGATATATTGACATTTTTTTCACTACTGTCGTTTTTATTAATTCATTTATATTGTAATGGATATTTCTAATGAGTTTGACAAGGTTTATTTTTCAGGGAAAATGCTAGTTGCCGGAGATTCAAACGTTCACCGGGTCAAAAAAGTTGTGGATCGCGTTGCTAGTCTTTCTCTAAAGTGCCTTCCAATATCCGGTGAGTTTTGATTTTCTTGTGTGAACTAAATACTGATCGGAAATTAAGGAATTACTCAAATTAGAAACAATGTGCTCCTTGGTGATTTAGAAATGGTATTAGAATTTGATATACATTGGGGTTTTTTTTAATTAATTTGTTTTACATCAATAGTGAAAGATGCTTATTGAAGCCCATCAAGTCACTCTCGATGACTGCTTCCTGGATAATTCACAAGTAATTTCACTGGTTTGTGGGCAAGTCCCGGTAATTTTCACCTCACCTAACTGGGATTAAAACCCGGGCAGTCAAACTATTTTTACACAATCGAAAAATATTGAGAAATATTTTAATCTGGCATTCTTCCATCATGTCAAACTTTCGAACCATTCATTTAATGGAGGATGGTGCAACATAAATTAGATTATGCAACATTTGCAGACCAATGTTTCCATTGTTATTGAAAATAATCAAATTATTTTACCCGCATGCTCTTTTCATGTATTCATTCTGCATATTAACTATGTAAGAGCGGTTTATTTAACACTGGGTGACAATTTTTGCTCCCAATACTTTTCATCTGCCCATGCACATTGGAATGGGAAAACATGTAAAGCGGGTTTTTTTTATTGTTTAACGGCAATTGGCGCCATTATTTGATGCTTAATAAGTGTATTTTACATATCTCGTCTTATCAATGGACTTTGAAATTCCTTTTTGTGGTTTAAATTCGAAAATCAGAATTTGAAAAGTCGGACACTATTTTGATCCTTCGAAATTATTTTGTGTAGAACCCGGGACCCTTGACACAGTAGTCCAACATTCTACTGCTATGCCACTGTTGCTCAAGTGAAATTTGATTTTGCTCTGGACTACAAATGAATAGCATGGTTTAGTAACCAAATATCCACAAGTATTATAACATTGCATCTATGTTAAATTACAGTTTTCACAGGAACTATCAATTCTAAAAGGTGTCCTTAATAATAATAATATGAAAATAGGCAAAGCCTAAACCAGGCGAAAGAGATTTTTTCCTTCAGTTAATGAACAGTGCTAATTCTGGATTTGTATAACATAATGTTCCCTTTGTATTGTATCAGTAGTACTAGGCCAGGAAGCAGTGTCCTGTCTGAAGGCACTCCAATTTGAAAGAAATAGCCATTGTCAAGATACAAATCAGATGTGTTTAATATATAACCTACGACACCAACTACTTTATTCTACCACTGTGGATATATATGAGTTGCTAACCATTACGAATAGTACACATTGTCATTAGACAGAAGTATAGTTGGTATTTAGCTTGAATAATTATGCGTTTGATACTTCGGCTTGTATGATATTCTTTCGAAAGTCATTGCACCACGACTTTTTAAATGTCTAACCAAAGCGCAATGATATTTGTATGGGTTAAATGGTCAGTGTCTAGGGTAACTCAGATGATCCAAGCTTTAACTGTGGTGAAGAATGAAATATCTACGTCTGGATCATTCGGACTATGTCTAGGGAGGAATATTGGAAGGTTCTGGTGGGGAAATAACAGGAGCAGAGATTAATGTCCATTGATACAACTGAAACACTCTGTTGAAAATGGTGTTAAACCATAATCCAACAATAGCATCTAAGACTTAAACATTTATGTATGATTGGATGCTATCAATGGATACTCCATAACCACATTTAGCTGTGATCCAGGTCCTACCCAAAACTGACTTCGGGTGGTGGGGGTGGAACGCTTCTTCATGTTGAATTATTTTGACTAAACCACAGAGCAACGATATTTGTATGGGGTAAGTGATCGGTGGCTTAGAAGGTTTATTCGCAGGAACTGACGAGGAAATAATTGGAACAAACAGGGATATGTCTACTGACACAACTGAAACATTCTGTTGAAAATGTTGTTAAACCATAATCAAACATATCATCTAAGACTCATGTATGTGTGGTTGGTGGTTCTCGCTAGATACTCTCATGTTTTAGCTATCCTACCCATATCAATAATGCAATAAGAAACAGAAGACACTGTTTGTGCATTATCAAAACCACCAAACTAAATAATTTGAATTCCAAAATCTCTCCATGCAAAATGAGGATTCAATGCAAGACTTCAGTTAGTACTTCCAATATGTGAAGCACTTACAGTTTTGTATTGCACTGAAACCTTGATATGTAGAATTTACTCTTCACCAAATTGTATGTTGTAAGTATATGCTTTCTCTGAATCATTCTTAAAAACCTTTCACAGCATATGATTTAATGATGAAATAGAGGGGAAAATTTGTGTAAGGAAGGAAATCCATCATTGTCAAAAGTCTTTGAAATTATCTAAAGCACCAAAAGTCTTTCTATAATTAGTTGAAACAAACAAAAGATAATTCTATTGTTAAACAATTGACAAAATTTATTCAGGTTAATTAGTAGTAATAACAAACACTTTTCTCAATAGAATATGTACAGATCTATACAAAAACTTGTTCAAATGATCAGCCATAGTGTTAACTTAGCCTTTATTTGGTTTAACCTTCTCCAAAATGCAATGCATGATTTACATTATGTCGTTTGAATAAGGAAAGTTATATAAGTTTGCATATTTTCCACATTTAAACATAACCGTAAATGCTGCAATGTTGAGTCAATAACCTGTTACTCCTTTTAACAAACTATTGATTAAAGTATTCTTTCCAAATGTTTTGTTTTATCATCTTCAGGGTGTAATATCCATACTTGTGGAATATTTCACAATTTACAAAAAGGAGTCCAAATTGAGAACAAAGCACAGAATTTTTGTAAATTCCTATAACTATTACATCTTCTATTGAAAGTAAACAGGCAAGATTTCATCATTTATCCTTAAAGCTTCATTCAAGCTTTATTTGTGACTGTTACCAATGAAAGTAATAGCAGATCACAAGAAAATTGCATAATTTAACTATGACATTTGATTTAAACTATGATGAGAAAAGGATAACTGCTCATTTAGTCATTTGACTCATTTCATGATTTTGTCAGTGTTTTTTAAAAGACTCCTGCAACATGCAAAGCGTTTCATAAGGTAGAAATAATTTAACATATCTTTAACAGAGAATAAGAAGATAATGTGATGCAAGGAAATCTTTCAAAACAATGAATCTGTTAATAACAATATATTTTACCCAATAGTATTCAGAAATTATTGTTTATGCTTTATTTCTAGAAATGTCCAAATGATTTCAAAATGTAGAGCCATCATTGTTTGAAATAGAAATTATTAGCAACCAAAAGTGTTTGTAATTAGGAAAAAGAGAGCATTTTTGCAGAGAATGAAATCATTGTGACAAAAGGGAGTACTTGCTGTAGAAATAATGTTATAATGGTTATAATGGTGGCTTTACTCAAATTTGTTATGCCCACTTGCATACAAATGTGTTTACATGAGTTAACAATTTACCAAACACCAAAATTTTTACTGTCCCAAATTGAAAGCGTTTGCAGACGACATTTCAAAATGTGATGAAATTGAAAAATAATCTTTTGATAGGGCAGAAAACATTGTGGGAAAAAGAAAAAATCCCACAATGTTTTCCTGAGTCGTCTTCAACAAAGTTGTTAAATTTCAGTTTTGTTTGGCAATGGGTTAACTAGTCTTCTATTGAAACTAAGCAGATATTATTGTATTTCATTAAACAATAATTCACCCTATTGCACCTTTTGCAGTAAAAAGGTTCCTCAAATCAGTGGTAGAATATGTAATAAATTGAATCAGCAATATGTATCTCAGTTTTAAATGCTATCTGCTGCCTTATATTGTACAAAAAAATGAATGAAAACTCTAACTGTCCGATGATTTGACTTTTAACAGTAGTTTCTTAAACATTATGGGAAAAGTTTCTTTCATCTCACAAACTGAGACAGTTTTGCTACAACTATCTATCAGTATTTGAAATACATGTGCATTTCTGTCAGTCTTGTTTGTGTTGTGCTACAAAACATAGATTACACACATGTTTTAGATTTAAACGTTTACAGAAAAAAATGCAGAGACAGTTTTCATACATATCTTCATCTGTTTTCTTTTTGTCAAGGTAATCTTTCATGTCAGCACTTTCATGTACAGTTCCTCCTCTGTCAGACACAGATATTTCTGTTTAAAAGAGATAATGGAAGAAACATAAGTTTAAAACAAAATCCATGTTCAAATGGTGCTTTCTTTGTCACTGTACCTTGTACATTACAGAAGTGTTTTGATGTTTATATGTACATAAAACATGAATGTTGAAAAGATATCATTTCAAAAGTACTGTAGAGTCTTTTTTGTATTACCAAACTTTGTTTTGAATCTTTTAATTGGCAATTGGCAACACATTTGCCAAAATCTTGTTATAAAATTACTTATGATGTCTTTGTTCATTTAGTGGTAATCATTATATGAATCTCACTTGAAAAGGTAAGTAGATTTGGTTCATGTCATAGCAAGGTCTAAATATACATGGTTTGGCCACACAGTGGCATAATCGTTAGCGGCGTGGACCTGGGTTTGATCCTCAATGGCATTCACCTAAATTGCTGTGTAGTGTTTCTTGGCAAGAAAAATTTCCTAGCCTTATACTGGTAGGTTATACAGACATGTACCATTAAGCTCAAGACTGAGCCATGTGCATTAATGGAAAAACAAATCTATTCCAGCCACTTGTTTGAAATTCAATAGTCATTATGCATCCTTTTACATCATTGTTTATAAAGATTTCTCATCAAATTATGAATGGAAGGAAGATAAAGTAATCTAATTGGAAAATATTGCAGTGTAGTATTTCTCTAGAAAAACTATGCTAAGAGGATGTATTGATATGTACACAAACTAAAAGTCATAAAATTTATGTTTGACATAGTGTTGAAAACAGTATAAAACACCTGTAGTTCAGGTAAAACCTTCTTTCTAAAGTAGAAAGCTCTTCAAACCAAAATTTCCTTGTTTGTCTTATCTGTATTTGCAAGGTATTATTCATGTCATAATTACTTATGAAAAAGATAAGTTGTACTTACATGTGCTTATAAAACAAAGAATCTTTCTTTATGCAGTACCACAACATTCATTTCTTTGGTTGCTGGTTCACATTTGACCTTCACACAGTCTGAACTATGGCTGATTCTGGAAAGCAGACAAATGAAATTAACTTAAAAGTTATTACTATGTTCCCCGACTATGTCTTCATTAATAATCGGTGAAAAGACATACGTTTTGGAAGTCATCAGGATAGGTAGATTCAAGAATCAAAGAGCAAAGAACGTGTGAATAAAAAAAAAAACAGGCACATCGTCAATCCAAAAGGAAGAATCCAATACGGATCAAGATTACTCAGCCTTGAAATGATCTCAATGTAAACAAACCTTTTTTCGTCTCTAAAATGTATGTCCATATTGCCCGTAGATTTTAACACTGGAAAGTGTACTATACTACCTCGACACATAGATGCGGTGACATAAAATCAATATTCGAAGTAAGATAGTGCTCGTAGTGTCCATCTTGTTTGTAAACATAGAATGACTGTCCAGACTCTCTTCGATTTATCTATCTCGCTTTAAACAAAATTAACTGTTAAAATATGCGTTCTTTAAACGAAAATGAAAGTGTACAAAAAGTTATCTTACCTGACATCATCGTTTTCGATGTTCGTTTAACAAGGCGATTATTTCATTCGATTTAAGATTTGAAGCGGTGATCGGAACGATGATGATTTGTAAAGAAAATGTCTTGTCACGTGATACACAAAATGGAAAGTGCACGTTACAGTTCTTGGTGTTATCACCATGTCAACATGTGAAGAATTGACGGGTTTTAGGATGAGAGACGCCACCTTCACCAAATAAACAGAAATGTTGAAATGCGGTCTAAATTTTACAAAACTGTTTATTGTTTTAGATGTTGTAAAAAATATTCGGAGGAAAGTCCTTCTATTTTTTGTTTGTTAACTTTGATTTTTCCACATCATTGGTAGTAAAAGAACTGAATAAAAATAAATTTTCGGACAAGATGGCGCCATATGGGGCAGAAAAACGGTTGCAACCAAAATGGCCGAAAAAAGTCCTATAGGGTTCTGAGTAATTCGGAAATCCTTGGTTTTGTAGGTACCTTCTTTCGTTTCGTACGTACGTGTAACATATAGGCGGTCTTCAGACCGTACCTTCGGCACGGTCTTTCGCCCGTAATATGAAATACTTTTATCAAGCCACCAATTAGATTATCAATATTGATGAGAGAGGAACAACTGATGTGTTATAGTAATTTTAAATTTTAATTTTACTCAGGAGCACGATATATCAATGATAAGAAAGATTTCGTCACAGAACTGAAGAAACAATTAATGGTGGAGAAATACGAGAAGCTGTTCCTTGTTCTTGGATCAAATGATGTGCTTAAAAGCCTTCATCAATTTTACAGGTTTGTGATGGAACAGTGATTGATTTCATAATTCATTTGTTAATAAACATTTTTAAGAATAATTCTTAAGAACTCCATAGCTATGGGGTGTTTTTTTTTGGTCAATTGATCATATATCACCTCAGTGACATTTCTCTTATTTATGGTTCCTTAGTATTCTAACAGACTAGGAAAAAGTGCCTTGCCAAATGACATCCCATGAAGAAACGATAACCCATCAACAAGTATTGAACCCGGAAATACACTATATCTTTGTAGTGTTTGAATGTACATTTGAGAAATGACATCAATATAACTGATATAACAAGAAACACTTTTCCTTCATATATTTGCACACTCCATGTTATGTGCCTTTAAAAAATAAGTATGTCATGTAGTCTTCAATGGCAAATATTTTTAGACACACTAGAAAATGTATAGATGTATGTTTCAAATTAAGGTTCTATTTATGTGTTTAAATCTATTGTGATCCAGGAAAGTGAAGGATGTACTAGAAATCATACACCAAACAAGCCCTGGGACAGAAGTTGTGGTGTGCGAGATATTTCCAAGGGGACCAAATAATAGAACCAATGAGCACCACATTAAAGGAATGCAGAAATGGATTGAAACTGCAAACACCTTTCTAGTGCAAGTGTGTGACTCTATCCCATATGCCAGGTTCTTGAAATGGAAAAAATTTGTGGTATGACTTCTTTCACACTGTTTTTCCTATATATTTAATGGTTTGACATTTCCACACATCAATAAATGAAATATCTAAATAAGTTTGCCAATTTTTATTTTGAGTTTATTTTGAAGTTTTAAAAAGATTTAATGCGATAATTTTTACTGCATTGACAATTATTTATTTACTGCAATACTGGCTAGCTCATGAAGGATGCAAGATGACCCTATTCACTTTAGTGCTAAATAAACAAACTGCTAAATTGACACAATTAAGCATCTAGATAAAATAACTTGCTTAATGATACTCAGTTTTCATCTGTTAAGCCATGACTCAAATACACATGGGTTCTTTTTAAGATTGTGGAGGTTGACTTTGATAATGAATTTATGGGTTTAGATTTTTATCTTATTTAGGACAGGACCATGTTTTTTTTAAATATGCAGAGTCCTGCATAGCCCAGTGGTTTAAATGTAGGAATTTTGTCACAGAGGTCCTGGGTTCAATTCACACCGGCAGCACTGGGATATTTGACGGTAGTGTCATTGGGAAAGATCATGTTGACTGTGAGCGGCCTAGTACTGATGACATCGAAGAAAGCTGTAGAATGATTGGAATACTTTTGACACAGTTTACAACCCATATGAGCAAATAAATCTTTCACATGTACATAGTTATAGTGGAACATTTTTTTTATTTAACAGTTATATTCCTTTGTTTATAAGCAAAAGGATATTAAGCTTATCATTCTATTCCCATTAAATTAGTCTATGTTTAAAGAAATCATTTTGTATGAACATAGACAAGTTATCCTGAACTATCCATGGGGCTAGTTTTTTTTTCATCTTCAGGTATACATAAATTATTACTGCTTTTATTAATTTAGCCCAATGACCATCTTTCAAATGATGGGCTTCATTTAAACAAAGAGGGAGCAGGCTTGTGCTTCACAGCCATAGGGGACGCCATGATCCCGAACATTAAGGAAGAAGTCTCAACAAATGACTGGCCAGCTGTAGCTGACAATAAGACCCTAGTGACCATAGAAGAAAGTGTCCCCCTTTATTCTGATATTGTGAGAGTTGAGGTAAGTTGGTGAATTTAATTGGTGGATGTATTCAGTTTGTTTCAGGAATGTTGTTGGTGTACTGTCTCCAAAAGCTTTTGATAAGAATCTAAATGGAAATATATGCTTTTGATTTGGTGTACAAGAACAAATTATCTGACGAAATAAAGATTTTGTTTTCAAATTATTTCATATCTTTTAGGATAATATAAGAAATATTACTTTGAGATTTCATTAGAGCTGTTTTTAGTTTGTTTTGTATGCCACAGACTTGCCTCTGGGTTGCAAACAACTTATTAGTCCAAGAAATTGTGTTAAGTTAAAGTGATGTTTATCATTAAGCCGCAAGGAATTTCCATTAATAGGCTTTATAAATCATTTCATTATGAGGTAACTAAAGATTTTATTTTTAAG
Source organism: Cerastoderma edule (assembly GCA_947846245.1). Classification (NCBI taxonomy): domain Eukaryota; kingdom Metazoa; phylum Mollusca; class Bivalvia; order Cardiida; family Cardiidae; genus Cerastoderma; species Cerastoderma edule. The sequence goes on along the minus strand of OX401422.1, from coordinate 17,912,512 downwards.
CGTGCTCTTGATTTGACTCAGCAGTTCTTGCCTGAAATGGAACCAAGGAAATCAGAAAGGAAGCAGGTGCACACACCCACACCCACACCCACACACCCCACACACATACACACACACACACCCCCCACACACACACATACATACATACATATTTATATATATATCGACATCTACCATTTCAAAAGTTTGATCATGAAATAATAAATATTTATAGACATATCATCAGAAGAAAACTCCTGTACAATATTATTGAAATTTGTTTATTATATTACGTTGTTGAAGTTTGCCTGCAAAAATAAGTAAGTCACTTGTTTTGAATATGCATATAGTATTTGCTTCAATTGTTAACAGGCTGTTTTCCGGACAACATTGTTGATCAAACCTCCTGTTTACATTTTGAGAATAAAGGTTTTTCCAGGGCTTAAGAAAAAGCATATTGTTTTATTGCTTATCTTGCAATTATTGTAGATTTGATATCAACTCCTTTTATGGTGCCTCTTTTTTATTTTACAGATTATTTGTACAAGATCAAGAACTTGGCGAGAGCAATGCCAGGAATTTCACAGTTTTGAGCGCCGTCGAAAGACATGGCTGAAGAAGAAGGTATTTTATTTGAAAATAATATTGTTACTTTTGTTAATTGTTAAAACAAGCATCAGATATTTTTGTTTGCAAGTAAGGTCTATCACGCATATTTTCATCTCTCTCTCTCTCTCTCTCTCTCTCTCCTCCGATCTTCACTTCTTTCCTGATCCTTACACCTGCACTCACTAAAACTTATTATTTGTTATCATAAAACACATATCCTAATTTCTTCATTTGAAAAAATGTATATGCATTGTTCTCAATAAGAATTGGTTGAACATGCCAAAACAAAATCTGAACATTCCACTTGGAGGAGGGTTTAAACATTTGCGAATTTGAACCGGCCAAAACATAATTTGAATTGGTCATTTTGGCCAATGGCCTGTTCTCATTGAGAACCACTGTATATATGTCTTTGTTCACTGACAAAATGCAGGTCATGTCAAAAGCATTATTCATAGAGATACATAGTCATTCGTGCTAACTTCAATATATTTTATAGTTATTTTAAAACTTATTTTGTATGCTTAGACCATTTCATTCTTTAGATAACAGTCTGAGTCAGAATTAGAACCTTGTACTTTGAAATATTCCATTTTTTGTTCCATCTTGATATTTGTATTTATTCTGTATTAACATTGGTTTTCAATTTTTATAATAGTATTTACTTTGAATGATACTTTAAGTTTGCAAGGAAGGTCAACATGTATGTAAAGAGAATTGTATTACAGTTGTTGTTGATTGAGTTATGTTTTTTGGTTTTTCATTATCTGTTCTGTTTGTTATTTTTTTGTTTTGTTTCTACTGCTGGCTTAGTTTAATTGAATTGACATCAGCAGTGTCCTTATATCCTAAGGTTGTTATTTCATAAGAATGAATTGCTACTTGTAAAAGGCAAGGTCTAAATAGCCAAGTTGGACTGACTTAAAAAAAACCAGGACCATGCTGGGCAAATTTTCTCTAAGAAGTTAGATGAAGTCAATGCAACATAATTCACTTGTCTCTCATCACTGATAAATCTATCATGTTCTTAAGTTAAAGATGTCAGTTCCATGAAAAATTGTTTTCCAGTACTGATAAGGAATTACCAGGGGTATGGATAGTTGGGCTAACCCATACAATATGACTGAAATATGGTTAGATAGGCGTTTAATCCTAAACAAACATAAGTTGAGAATTTGCTTATGCTGCTCTTAAAAGTCTCAAGTGGAGAAATAACACATTATTTACTACTAAAATCCTTATTTATTTTCATTTTATAACAAAGAACATTTCTAAATTGTGTTCATTTTAATTTGTTAGTTCATCTTTTTTTGCCATGTCAGTGGTCATATTTATCTTTTAGATCACTATCTTTCAATGTTATAGAAGGGTACAGCTTGTTCAATAGAATACTTGATCATATAAGCTTTTTATCTTCCTTTCCACATTCAAATTTTATTGACCTAACATGAATTTTAATCCATGGTAGGTAATATACCCATGCAAACAATTATTTCTTTCTATCTCCTTACAATGTGACTGACTATTATTATTTTAGGAGTGCCGTTTGTCCACAAGAGTCGGTGTTGATAAGTCTTGACAAGACAACAGCGGTGAGAATCCCTGCTATTAAGATAGCAGGGGGCTATTTGGTAAATATTTTGTTATTGTATTCCTAGTGAGTAAAATGTTTCAATAATTGTATGAAAGATTGATTTCTCTTTGCATAAAGATTTCAGTTAATAACATGAAATAAGAGTTTTTACAACTAAATCATGTTTTCCACATTTTCTTAATGTATTATTGTATTAACTTATTTAAGATGTGAAAAAGGTAAATATTTTTATGAATGAAGTGTTAAGTTACATTTGTAGGGGATGGTATTGACCATTGAATAATCCTAGATTTATGTTCTACTTAATTTTTAGCAACATAGAAGAGACATGACGACTGTTTGTGATGAACCTCAAGTTAAAGGCATTTCTCATCCCAAAGTCCAACTGTCAAATGAGAAGAGGAAAGGAAAGGTATAGACCGGCTTTTAAATTTCTCATTCCAGTGGTTTGTTTTTTATGAAATATTCAGGGTTATTCGGCCCCATTTCCTAGATGAAAATCTTTAAATTCTTTTCCTGATTATTGTGACACAGAAAGCTCATGAAAAGAGCAAATAAAACTTTGCTGGTTGATACCCAGAAATTGTAAGGGTGGAAGTGTTATAGGTATTATTTTATCCATAACAAATAACTGGGCGAAAAAGATGCTTTTTTACTGTATAAAAGATGCTATTTGGGTTCCTTGTTTGCTAAGTTGTTTTGTTTAAGTCCAAATCAGACGTATTGGTCTCATTCTCAATCAATGATGCGTTTTCCTCAATAATAAACTCCTGCATGAAACTTATTTAAAAAAAACATTTTTCCTTTCCTTTTTCCAGATGGAATGGCTGTCATGCCCAGAATGCTGTGTGATATGTTCACGGGAAGATTTTCTTTTGGACCACATATCTGTACGCCATTGTAAGAAGATGGATATTCCGACCAAAACAAGGGTGAACAATTTGGCCTCAAAGAAAACAGATCCAGTAAGTCATACTGAACTTAATATCAAAATATATCAATATTTTTTAGGATCCTTCATGGCCCAGTGGTTCAGTTGGCGGACTGGGAGGGGGTCCTGGGTACATAGCTAAAAAGTTGATGTTAAGTACCATATAAATTGATTAATACTCAAAATTGTCAAATCATGTTTATTAGTTGAAAATTTGTTTGATTTAACATTGGTTATAAGGAAATTGTTACACTTTTTAATACAAGCATTACATTTTGTATGCTTAAAATGTAACCTGAATGAAGTTCTCGCAATCTCTTGTTCTTTTTTTATTTATTGTCTCCATGTGTTTATTGAAGAAAATATGCATATTTTCAGTCCATGAAAAACCTATCAGTAAACACTTGTCATAAAATAAAAGCAGCAGCACACATTTTCTTTTCCAGAATAAAAAGTAAGGTCAAATGATATATTTGTTCTTTTCATACTGTCTTCTAGGGATACAAGTGTGGGTGGATTAACTGCCAGCAGTCTTTTGAAACACCAGGCAGCATAAAACTACATGCCATTGAACATATCCACCAAGAGAAAGAGTGCCATTGGAATGGATGTACTGGATGTCATTTGACAGAGTTTGATGACTTATGGAAACATGTAGTCCACCATGTTTATAATGTAACTATTTTGCATTTAATTTTGAGGTAGACTGAATAATTTGTTTATACGGATATTCTAAAAATCAATGATGTACCCATTTAACTTAATTTGAATCAAAGCTTTATTTACTTCTTTAAGACTGTTGTCTAAATCACAAGTTTTTCAAAGGCTCAAGATGGATTGGGCACAAAAAGGTCACAAGTGTAATATGAACAGAAAGGTGTGATTCTTTAAATATATGGAATTCACATCTGTGACACTTGAAGCCTTTTTTGTTTGTTTCAGAACAAGGAATACATTCCATCATTGGAAGAGTGGTTCAAGTTCTTGCCTAACGGAATATACCGGGAAGATAAAACCAATTTGTTTTGGTGCCCAAGACACTTAGTAAGATTTTGTTCTGATGTATAGACACTATATATGCTTTATTTGAAACAATTCAATTGTTCGCTTGCATTGAATGACCTGGAAACAATATTTTCTGCATCTTCAACACATTAGGTTAAATAAGGTCTGAACAAGCAGGTAAAATCATCTATATCTGCAGGTAATTCTTAAAAAAAAAATCATAGAACATTGAAATTCTTTTTCTCCGAAAAACTCTTAATATGTGAATTTAAAAGGTGTGAACAGGAGGCCAATTTCAATATATAAAACAATATTGTTTAGTGGTTTATTTCCAACCAAGATGTTTTTCTTTGATTCTGATTTAATCTAAATTTAGTATTTTTTTTTTTTGCTTTAATTAAACTGATTATGGAAATAGGTATTTAAGCAGTAAAGAGTAGCAAGAACTTACTTTTTTTATATTTATATTTTTTTTTATATATATATTATGGTTCTTATCAAATCCAAATGGACACTTTTAGATTTCCTTATATTATAAATATCCTCAGTGTTGAATGTTATTGGACATGCTTTGGTAAACTTGATCATGATAGTTAGGTATTGCTAAATATTTTACGTTGTTATTATTGAATCGGACATGATTTGGTCATCCAAACCTTTAAACTCATGTAAATGCAGACAACATTCATGATTTTGCATTTTCTTAGGACCATGTGGGCATAACACTTCCTTGCTTAAATTCAGCATTTAGTATGTAATGGCATGGTTCAAAGGTCATTTTATTCCTTGAATACTTTGACTTGGGTCATGTTCAGCTTGGATATGAATTCTCGATTGATGCCATTTCATCTTTTAAAAAAAAAATTCACCAATTTCAAAATTTGTGAAAGCTTATTTTGTCTCAATGAAAAATTTTAAAAAAGTATATGTTATCTTACTTATTTGTGTTTTTTTCTTTCTCACAGAGATCAAAACTAAAATTGATGTTATTTGATGAAGACTTCTGCTTGCCGAATGATGCATACTCAGCTGTTAATCACAAGGCCTATGTTGATAGACTAAGTATCACCGAACCATCTCTTTTGAAGCAAATGATTTCTGATTTCATAAGAAAAAGGCAATTATTAGGAGAAGATTGGTCTACCATTAATTCTGAGGATCGAACAGTATTTACTTGTCCATCTTTCAATATCAATATAGCTGACCAAAGTAATATCAAAATTCAAAAGCCTTTAGAGTTCCTTGAGTATTTGGGTCCAAGTGCCAAGAAGGCTAAGAGGAAACGGTCAAATTCTGAATCCAGTCCAAAGCCTCAAAGACAATGGTCAAACATTCTATTAAAAAATTTATTTGTTTGTGATTATGCAATCCAAAAGCAAAAGTCAATATTTCAAACTTTGGTAGGAGAATCTCTTGTAACAGCTTCAAACCAAAGTTTCTTGAAATTGGAACATGAAGCTGCAAAGTTATCAACTTTTTATCATTGTTCTAATGGAACTTTGTTTTGCATCATATTTAAGTGCCTTTTTAATGATCAGGAAATCATTTATGTTCGTTATGTAGAATCTGGTGTCTACAATGGACTTATGCTTCAGAAATACTGTCAAGTTTTAAAAGAAAAATATGACCTATCGGACAAAAATATTTTCCTGCATAACACAATAACTGTTGAAGATATAGATGAAATGAAAGCAGAAAAAGATAAAAATCAACCAATAGAAAGTCGTCCAGATAGAATATATAAACATGCTACACAGAAATCAATTCCACAGGCTTTATTGAATTTGAACAAATTTGGTGAATGTTCAGAAATTAAACTTGATGCATTTTTGATACATGCTCTACCCTTTAAAAGTAAAGTTACTGTAGACTCTCCAGAACAAATGTACCTTGAAGTAAAAAATTCACCAGTGACTTGTGTCAAAACACTTTTATCAATGTTCAGATTTGACAAGACAGAACCAAAGGTTTCTTTATCAAAAGACATCCTGTCTGAACTAACATCTTTACCAAACAACTTGTTGGAACAGTCTATTGTGTTAAACTGTTTGTCAGGAGATATTAAACGTAAGCCAAATCTGTTCACTTGTCCTGCCCGCTTCGATTCCAATTTTTTCAACAACACACATCGGGCTACTTCACTTAGGAACCAAACCCTTCAGTTATACTTGCAAAATAGAACTAGTGAGCTTTTAACTTTTTTTGAAAGATATTTTCCTGAATTGAATGAAGTAAATGGTCAGACAAAAGAAGTGCCAAATGATAAACCATGTCCTAAAAGGCTTAAAAGATCTGCCTCAAAAGTTGTAAAGAGACTAGTTGTTACAAAACATGATGTTGAAATGGAACTTCAATCTGCTGAGTCTAGTGAACTAAGCCCTGTAAATTTATATGAAAGCTACTGTCTTTCCCTTTTAGAACATGGTACTACTTTCAAAATTCAGTACTTGGATGAATCGTCTCTAGTGTGCATCATGAATGATTACAGTGAAACTGATGGCTCCTTTAAAAATAATGATTTTGTTTACACTGTGAAGCAAACACAAGAAATGGGAGATTATTTTTATTGCAGCTGTAAGACATATCGCACTTTGATAAATGTAAAAGATTGCAGCTCATTTGATGAGGAACTTGTTGTTTTAGACAATTCTGGTGAAAATTGTGTTACTTGTATGCATTGCATGTATTTGAAAGAAAGAGTACTGAAAGGAATTGAACCAGGAAAACTGAATCAAACTCAAAGCAGGTTGAATGTATTCATTCAATCTGCTTTAAATTATAATGGTAAGACAATCATTGAACTTTCCAGAAGTAAGGATACTTGCAAATACATGTACTCTGTTCTAACTAAAGATGAAGATCGTCCAGTCTTTATACATTTAAGTTTTAATAAAAACCAAGGAAATTTTGTTGTTTCTTGCAATAACGGAAAATGCTTGTCCATGAAAGGGCATAAAAGAAATGTTAGTACATTGGCATCATCCGTTGTTTGTAAACACCTTTTAGTATTTAAACAACATAGAGAGTTCTGGCAAGACTTTGTAAAAGTGTCTGATGGAGAGCAGCAAAATGACACATTTAATTCTGATGGTGTTGAGAACTCCACTTTGGATTTGGCAAATGACTCTTTTAAAGATCTCAATTTTGATGAAAGCAGTGGCCTATGGAATTTCAAATGTAAAAGCTCTCATTCCCCAAATAATACTGATAGTTCTGTATATAAATCTAATGTAAAAAAACGTGACAATTGGAATGACAATACACTTGAAAGATTATCGGATGGATGTTTGAAAGGTCCTATTTTAGTTTCAGAAATTCCAGAAAATAGCTGTAGTTGTGGTAGTGGCTGGGTAGTGAATACTGACAGAGATGGCTCGAGTGAAATTAAAGGTTTGAAAAAGCATGAAAAAGGTCGAGTATTAACTATTTATACAAATATAGCTCCAGTAAAGTGTGAAGTTCACACAAGGTTATGTACCAACTCTCTTTCTCCGTGTACAATACTCTGGGATGAAGGTGAAAAGGATTCCATTCACGTTTTAAGTAGAGATACATCAGCAGGAGACGAAATAGGCTGGGAGTTTGTTTCTATGGTCATGAAGTCTGGTTGTACTTTTTCTGCATACTGCCAATTAAAAAATGATATATACCAATCAAGAGACGCCCGAGCAAAATTTATGGATTCAAAAGTTTTTATCAATTGGTGGTTTAGTTGGGCTGCAAACTTAAAAATCGAATTCAGGAGGCCATGTGACGTTTGTGGATATGAACCTAAAAGACTTTGTTGTGATGGTACAAGGGTAGGTGTAGGATTTAGACATGCAACTTTTGATGAAATAAATAAGACTGATCCAAATTCTCAAACAGAACAAACCTTACATCGTAGAATGGACAGATGTTTTTTGAAAAATATGAATGGAATAGAGAAACAGCATATGATACGAAATAGAGAAACACTGAACTCTTTGGCAAATAGGGAAATAGGAGAATTGTCTGATAAGGACATTGGTAATACTGAATTGGATCGTCAAATAAACTCTGTTAAAAATGTTTTACCTCCTCAAGTGTTGCCATCTTTTGAGCGTTTTTTTTCCATGGCATCAAATGAAAAAGAAGCATATGCATATGTATTGAAAATGTTAAGTACTACTGCTTCTATCACAAGTCTTGTACCATCCAAACATTGTGCCAGGTTACAACATTTGGTGAATGATCCAAAAACTGATGGCCTACATTTCAGTTCAATTTTAAATGAAATGCGTTCCTATGCACCTGAATTGAAGGAGTTGATAGTTAGGTCAAGTGTGAATAATAATGGGGTTATTCCTAATGACATTGTTCTTTTCATACAGTATTTGATAGATGAATCACTAGGTATGCAGAGTAATGAAGCAGCAGCTGCTGTTCCACAGCCTGGAACATATAATCCTGCAAAATTTGGAAGAGCTTACTATTTCAATGAGGCTGGATTAAAGCTTAGGAACATAAGGAAATTTACTATAGATGAAGACAAAAAAGCAAAGAAAAACATAGATCATGATGACAATGCATTAGAATTTGAAAAGTGTCAAAAACTATATTCTAAAGTCCAAAATTCGGCCCATGGCACATCAAACTTGTTTCTTTGGTTTTGTGCTGACCATGGTCATTGCTATGGGTTCCATATGACTGGTGCTGATCCTTCAGCATCTTTGTATTCTCATTTAGAAAAACCACCACAAGATATTTTTTATGATTTTGCGTGTAATCTTCAGGAGTATTGTCTGAATAGAGAGAGTGGCTTTTACAAAGATGTAAGGTTTTTTTCATATTTTTCATAGTTATGCCCATAAATGCTCCTGTGCCTTTAAGTCAAGCCGCTTGCAAGGGTTTGAATCTGTCAACTCTGAAATTTGTGAACAATTTAACAGTTTTATCCAGTGTATTAAAAGTTCAGCCAGACAAATGTCACAAACCCATTTTTGCTTTTATTTGCAATTTTTTTTGCATCAATGGAATGACAAAAAAAGAACAACATCACAAAAGAAAATAAGAATTGCTCTAGCGGGAATGAAAAGACCATAGCCTTTTTTACCACTTAAATATTTGTATGCTTAATTGGTTTAAAATCGTTGTCTATTATTATTTATTACAGACAGTTCATTTGTGTATAGTCATTCCATTTCTGGTTGGAAAATGTAAACATTCAACTTCTTATTTCATGTTCCAGATCTCAATGGTTATGTCTGCAATACGTGATTTTTATTTGAATATACTACCAGATGAGTCAGGGAGTAATTAGTTTTTCAAAGTTCTATGGCAAACACTAAAAGGCTTTTGGAATTACAAAAGCAACTTCAACTGTTGAACATGTAACTGAAACAATGATTTTTTTTCGTTTATTCTTTATATTGATGTGAAAGGTTTATGTAGTTATCATTATATTTTCAGAGTGCTTTGCGATGCATCTTGGTTTTCCTATTAGTAATATACTATGTATTTTTGATGATTTGTACTATGAATATATCTCTGGATCATTTTGAAGTGATATGCATGTGCTAATTGTTAGGTTGTAGCAATTATTTAATTAAGGGCCTTGAGGCCCATGCTTTAATCTTCATTTCAGGTGAAACAGACTTGCCTTAGTTGTGGGTAAGGAACCTGGTTTTGCCGATACCTTTTGAGGATTGACTTTTTGTTTCGATAACAAATGATATATGATTCGTTTTAAATTTATGAGATATACATGAACATCAATAAATTATTGACTTTGAATAACCCTTTGTATTTGTTTTTATCCGAGTCTGAGAGAATGATTGAGTGTGTTGCCAAAAAGATGATAACACCGTTAGAAATGCTAGCCGTCTATATGGCACATTCGGTACAGTATGTACTATGCCACAGTCCTCCTTAAATGTGTTTAAACATGGTGTCAAAAGAATTTCAGTTCAATTGTGATGTGATGAAGAAACGCTGACCCTGACAGATTCCCCTTGAAAAGACCATAGATATAAGTACAATATTGTGACACTGCATGAGAATTCCCTGAGAGACAAAGTTGACTTTCTTAATATCAATAATGAGGGAATATGGCATTATACTTGCATGTAAACTCTCAAAAGACGTTTTGATAAAACGCTACCCTGGTGATATCGCAAGTCCAGTATTCCAGCAGTCTTATCGCGGGGTAGATAAAATGACTAGGCCTATTGATCTCAATAAACTAAATGCAAAATCCCATTCATGTTTCTTTTTGGATATTTACCGCGAAAGTAGATTTTTACAGAATCTGTCCACCTATCAACGCGTTTTTTGCCGACAGTTGCAAATTCCAAGGATCTCGTATACAAGTGACGCATCATTGTGGTTGATTGCTTTCTGCAAAATTTACTGGGAATCCATTTTACTGATTTGTTTGAAAACGTGTCAATATAGCGTTAACCCCAAGAAAACAAATCGTTCTACTTGATTGATGACATCAATTTGATGCATGATTGCAAAATGTCTTATCTACTTATGGCGCACCAAATGCGTATCGAATGACATCTTTAAATCTTTCCACTAGGGGGCCTCCGTGGCCTAGTGGTTAGAGTACAGAACTTGAAATCACATGGCCCCTCTCCGCGTGGGTTCAAATCCTGAGAGGGATATGGATTTTCATGAGAGGCAGTCTCCCGACTGACTTACGGAATGCCGATGGTTCTACCCACCTTGACCAGCCCTTGCGGGCAGTTGAGTATGGGGTCTTCCTCCATCATTAAGAGTCGGGCATCGCTACATAACTGAAATAATGTTGATGTGATGTAAAACCCATATAAAAAAAATCTTTCCACTAGACAGAAAGAAATCCCTGAATAGACGGAACTAATATACTTATGCAGTTTATTGCGGAATGGGGGGGGGGGGGACCGACAAAAAGGCCCTGCTTCACATATGATTTGTCTGCTTGAAGTCTGCACATCTGTGTTTGTGTTTAATGCCGTTTTTATCAGTATTTCAGTCATATTGAGGCAGTTATTGCACCTATCCATGTTGGAATTTCTTTTAAATATCGAATGATTACCACAATGTAAAACGTTCTTCACAATCGCTGTATCTATCCAACGCATGGTGTTCAAATTAATCAAACTGATATGACTCTGAAATGTCGATGTCGTCGCTGCAGAGCTATAATGCAAACTGTCCATTGCGATCCTCAAGATTGAGAGCTAGCATGACGATATTCTTGGTGAAATAGACCCATAGCCGTCACTCGTTTTTACCTTCTCACAGGTTGAAGTTACGTTACCAGCGGTACGTTTAAAGGAGAGGCATCGACGTAAATACTTTTGTTGTTAAAGGCCTGTGGATGATTTATATCGCAATCATGCCATGCCAGAAAGTCGCGCCAATGTGACTTGGCACGCTACATTTTTTTACAGTTAACATTTCTGTATAAAGACACTGTTCAATTAATGTGTCAAGTTGTTTTGGGTAAAATCGGTCAAATAGTGATCTTCGTGTGTCTGATGAGTCAAGTAATTGATAGAACCATCCGCTTGTCCCCATATATACCGTCAACTGTTAAATTTGTATATAGAAACTGTCTATGATCCGAGAGACGTCAGAATTCATTTGAGATGCTTTTCATACTTCGATTATCAGGCTTATTTTGGAAAATTTATTTGAGTAAAATTTACTTGAGTAAAGGGACAACTCGCTTGGATAATCTGTCCATGGTTGCTGTCCGAATCCAAAAATCCAATATATCGGCATCATTCTACGAACAGAACGTAATATATAAATGAAGCAATCACATAATGGAGACAGGAAATAATGAAATTACAATGGATGATATATACATTTACAGGGACGTGCTTTTAAATGATGGCGCGGCTTTGGAGATATCCACCATCCAAAAATGATTGACGGTAACGCATGGTCCATCAGTATCGCTCTCCATCTTAAGAAAAAGGAAAGGTTCGTTCAAATGGTGAATAATTACATCCTACCTTACAACAAATACAACACCCAGAAAAGCATCGTTGTGATGATACCTGAGCAGAGTTGTTATAATCCATTCTCCTTATTTAACGTCTACAACAAAT
>OX401422.1:17866829-17899828 GCA_947846245.1 Cerastoderma edule | reverse complement strand
GTTGCTAGTCTTTCTCTAAAGTGCCTTCCAATATCCGGTGAGTTTTGATTTTCTTGTGTGAACTAAATACTGATCGGAAATTAAGGAATTACTCAAATTAGAAACAATGTGCTCCTTGGTGATTTAGAAATGGTATTAGAATTTGATATACATTGGGTTTTTTTTTAATTAATTTGTTTTACATCAATAGTGAAAGATGCTTATTGAAGCCCATCAAGTCACTCTCGATGACTGCTTCCTGGATAATTCACAAGTAATTTCACTGGTTTGTGGGCAAGTCCTGGTAATTTTCACCTCACCTAACTGGGATTAAAACCCGGGCAGTCAAACTATTTTTACACAATCGAAAAATATTGAGAAATATTTTAATCTGGCATTCTCCCATCATGTCAAACTTTCGAACCATTCATTTAATGGAGGATGGTGCAACATAAATTAGATTATATGCAACATTTGCAGACCAATGTTTCCATTGTTATTGAAAATAATCAAATTACTTTACTCGCATGCTCTTTTCATGTATTCATTCTGCATATTAACTATGTAAGAGCGGTTTATTTAACACTGGGTGACAATTTTTGCTCCCAATACTTTTCATCTGCCCATGCACATTGGAATGGGAAAACATGTAAAGCGGGTTTTTTTATTGTTTAACGGCAATTGGCGCCATTATTTGATGCTTAATAAGTGTATTTTACATATCTCGTCTTATCAATGGACTTTGAAATTCCTTTTTGTGGTTTAAATTCGAAAATCAGAATTTGAAAAGTCGGACACTATTTTGATCCTTCGAAATTATTTTGTGTAGAACCCGGGACCCTTGACACAGTAGTCCAACATTCTACTGCTATGCCACTGTTGCTCAAGTGAAATTTGATTTTGCTCTGGACTACAAATGAATAGCATGGATTAGTAACCAAATATCCACAAGTATTATAACATTGCATCTATGTTAAATTACAGTTTTCACAGGAACTATCAATTCTAAAAGGTGTCCTTAATAATAATAATAATATGAAATACTTTTATCAAGCCACCAATTAGATTATCAATATTGATGAGAGAGGAACAACTGATGTGTTATAGTAATTTTAAATTTTAATTTTACTCAGGAGCACGATATATCAATGATAAGAAAGATTTCGTCACAGAACTGAAGAAACAATTAATGGTGGAGAAATACGAGAAGCTGTTCCTTGTTCTTGGATCAAATGATGTGCTTAAAAGCCTTCATCAATTTTACAGGTTTGTGATGGAACAGTGATTGATTTCATAATTCATTTGTTAATAAACATTTTTAAGAATAATTCTTAAGAACTCCATAGCTATGGGGTGTTTTTTTTTGGTCAATTGATCATATATCACCTCAGTGACATTTCTCTTATTTATGGTTCCTTAGTATTCTAACAGACTAGGAAAAAGTGCCTTGCCAAATGACATCCCATGAAGAAACGATAACCCATCAACAAGTATTGAACCCGGAAATACACTATATCTTTGTAGTGTTTGAATGTACATTTGAGAAATGACATCAATATAACTGATATAACAAGAAACACTTTTCCTTCATATATTTGCACACTCCATGTTATGTGCCTTTAAAAAATAAGTATGTCATGTAGTCTTCAATGGCAAATATTTTTAGACACACTAGAAAATGTATAGATGTAAGTTTCAAATTAAGGTTCTATTTATGTGTTTAAATCTATTGTGATCCAGGAAAGTGAAGGATGTACTAGAAATCATACACCAAACAAGCCCTGGGACAGAAGTTGTGGTGTGCGAGATATTTCCAAGGGGACCAAATAAAAGAACCAAGGAGCACCACATTGAAGGAATGCAGAAATGGATTGAAACTGCAAACACCTTTCTAGTGCAAGTGTGTGACTCTATCCCATATGCCAGGTTCTTGAAATGGAAAAAATTTGTGGTATGACTTCTTTCACACTGTTTTTCCTATATATTTAATGGTTTGACATTTCCACACATCAATAAATGAAATATCTAAATAAGTTATTTTTGAGTTTATTTTGAAGTTTTAAAAAGATTAAATGCGATAATTTTTACTGCATTGACAATTATTTATTTACTGCAATACTGGCTAGCTCATGAAGGATGCAAGATGACCCTATTCACTTTAGTGCTAAATAAATAAACTGCTAAATTGACACAATTAGGCATCTAGATAAAATAACTTGCTTAATGATACTCAGTTTTCATCTGTTAAGCCATGACTCAAATACACATGGGTTCTTTTTAAGATTGTGGAGGTTGACTTTGATAATGAATTTATGGGTTTAGATTTTTATCTTATTTAGGACAGGACCATGTTTTTTTTAAATATGCAGAGTCCTGCATAGCCCAGTGGTTTAAATGTAGGAATTTTGTCACAGAGGTCCTGGGTTCAATTCACACCGGCAGCACTGGGATATTTGACGGTAGTGTCATTGGGAAAGATCATGTTGACTGTGAGCGGCCTAGTACTGATGACATCGAAGAAAGCTGTAGAATGATTGGAATACTTTTGACACAGTTTACAACCCATATGAGCAAATAAATCTTTCACATGTACATAGTTATAGTGGAACATTTTATTTTGTTTAACAGTTATATTCCTTTGTTTATAAGCAAAAGGATGTTAAGCTTATCATTCTATTCCCATTAAATTAGTCTATGTTTAAAGAAGTCATTTTGTATGAACATAGACAAGTTATCCTGAACTATCCATGGGGCTAGTTTTTTTTTTCATCTTCAGATACATAAATTATTACTGCTTTTATTAATTTAGCCCAATGACCATCTTTCAAATGATGGGCTTCATTTAAACCAAGAGGGAGCAGGCTTGTGCTTCACAGCCATAGGGGACGCCATGATCCCGAACATTAAGGAAGAAGTCTCAACAAATGACTGGCCAGCTGTAGCTGACAATAAGACCCTAGTGACCATAGAAGAAAGTGTCCCCCTTTATTCTGATATTGTGAGAGTTGAGGTAAGTTGGTGAATTTAATTGGTGGATGTATTCAGTTTGTTTCAGGAATGTTGTTGGTGTACTGTCTCCAAAAGCTTTTGATAAGAATCTAAATGGAAATATATGCTTTTGATTTGGTGTACAAGAACAAATTATCTGACGAAATAAAGATTTTGTTTTCAAATTATTTCATATCTTTTAGAGTAATATAAGAAATATTACTTTGAGATTTCATTAGAGCTGTTTTTAGTTTGTTTTGTATGCCACAGACTTGCCTCTGGGTTGCAAACAACTTATTAGTCCAAGAAATTGTGTTAAGTTAAAGTGATGTTTATCATTAAGCCGCAAGGAATTTCCATTAATAGGCTTTATGAATCATTTCATTATGAGGTAACTAAAGATTTTATTTTTAAGCGTGCTCTTGATTTGACTCAGCAGTTCTTGCCTGAAATGGAACCAAGGAAATCAAAAAGGAAGCAGGTACATATATATATATATATATATCGACATCTACCATTTCAAAAGTTTGATCATGAAATAATAAATATTTATAGACATATCATCAGAAGAAAACTCCTGTACAATATTATTGAAATTTGTTTATTATATTACGTTGTTGAAGTTTGCCTGCAAAAATAAGTAAGTCACTTGTTTTGAATATGCATATAGTATTTGCTTCAATTGTTAACAGGCTGTTTTCCGGACAACATTGTTGATCAAACCTCCTGTTTACATTTTGAGAATAAAGGTTTTTCCAGGGCTTAAGAAAAAGCATATTGTTTTATTGCTTATCTTGCAATTATTGTAGATTTGATATCAACTCCTTTTATGGTGCCTCTTTTTTATTTTACAGATTATTTGTACAAGATCAAGAACTTGGCGAGAGCAATGCCAGGAATTTCACAGTTTTGAGCGCCGTCGAAAGACATGGCTGAAGAAGAAGGTATTTTATTTGAAAATAATATTGTTACTTTTGTTAATGGTAAAAACAAGCATCAGATATTTTTGTTTGCAAGTAAGGTCTATCACACATATTTTCATCTCTCTCTCTCTCTCTCTCTCTCTCTCTCTCTCTCTCTCTCCTCTCCGATCTTAACTTCTTTCCTGATCCTTACACCTGCACTCACTAAAACTTATTATTTGTTATCATAAAACACATATCCTAATTTCTTCATTTGAAAAAATGTATATGCATTGTTCTCAATAAGAATTGGTTGAACATGCCAAAACAAAATCTGAACATGCCACTTGGAGGAGGGTTTAAACATCTGCGAATTTGAACCAGCCAAAACATAATTTGAATTGGTCATTTTGGCCAATGGCCTGTTCTCATTGAGAACCACTGTATATATGTCTTTGTTCACTGACAAAATGCAGGTCATGTCAAAAGCATTATTCATAGAGATACATAGTCATTCGTGCTAACTTCAATATATTTTATAGTTATTTTAAACCTTATTTTGTATGCTTAGACCATTTCATTCTTTAGATAACAGTCTGAGTCAGAATTAGAACCTTGTACTTTGAAATATTCCATTTTTTGTTCCATCTTGATATTTGTATTTATTCTGTATTAACATTGGTTTTCAATTTTTATAATAGTATTTACTTTGAATGATACTTTCAGTTTGCAAGGAAGGTTAACATGTATGTAAAGAGAATTGTATTACAGTTGTTGTTGATTGAGTTATGTTTTTTGGTTTTTCGTTATCTGTTCTGTTTGTTTTTTTTTTGTTTTGTTTCTACTGCTGGCTTAGTTTAATTGAATTGACATCAGCAGTGTCCTTATATCCTAAGGTTGTTATTTCATAAGAATGAATTGCTACTTGTAAAAGGCAAGGTCTAAATAGCCAAGTTGGACTGACTTAAAAAAAACCAGGACCATGCTGGGCAAATTTTCTCTAAGAAGTTAGATGAAGTCAATGCAACATAATTCACTTGTCTCTCATCACTGATAAATCTATCATGTTCTTAAGTTAAAGATGTCAGTTCCATGAAAAATTGTTTTCCAGTACTGATAAGGAATTACCAGGGGTATGGATAGTTGGGCTAACCCATACAATATGACTGAAATATGGTTAGATAGGCGTTTAATCCTAAACAAACATAAGTTGAGAATTTGCTTATGCTGCTCTTAAAAGTCTCAAGTGGAGAAATAACACATTATTTACTACTAAAATCCTTATTTATTTTCATTTTATAACAAAGAACATTTCTAAATTGTGTTCATTTTAATTTGTTAGTTCATCTTTTTTTGCCATGTCAGTGGTCATATTTATCTTTTAGATCACTATCTTTCAATGTTATAGAAGGGTACAGCTTGTTCAATAGAATACTTGATCATATAAGCTTTTTATCTTCCTTTCCACATTCAAATTTTATTGACCTACCATGAATTTTAATCCATGGTAGTTAATATACCCATGCAAACAATTATTTCTCTCTATCTCCTTACAATGTGACTGACTATTATTATTATAGGAGTGCCGTTTGTCCACAAGAGTCGGTGTTGATAAGTCTTGACAAGACAACAGCGGTGAGAATCCCTGCTATTAAGATAGCAGGGGGCTATTTGGTAAATATTTTGTTATTGTATTCCTAGTGAGTAAAATGTTTCAATAATTGTATGACAGATTGATTTCTCTTTGCATAAAGATTTCAGTTAATAACATGAAATAAGAGTTTTTACAACTAAATCATGTTTTCCACATTTTCTTAATGTATTATTATATTAACTTATTTGAGATGTGAAAAAGGTAAATATTTTTATGAATGAAGTGTTAAGTTACAGTTGTAGGGGATGGTATTGACCATTGAATAATCCTAGATTTATGTTCTACTTAATTTTTAGCAACATAGAAGAGACATGACGACTGTTTGTGATGAACCTCAAGTTAAAGGCATTTCTCATCCCAAAGTCCAACTGTCAAATGAGAAGAGGAAAGGAAAGGTATAGACCGGCTTTTAAATTTCTCATTCCAGTGGTTTGTTTTTTATAAAATATTCAGGGTTATTCGGCCCCATTTCCTAGATGAAAATTTTTAAACTCTTTTCCTGATTATTGTGACACAGAAAGCTCATGAAAAGAGCAAATAAAACTTTGCTGGTTGATACCCAGAAATTGTAAGGGTGGAAGTGTTATAGGTGTTATTTTATCCATAACAAATAACTGGGCGAAAGATGCTTTTTTACTGTATAAAAGATGCTATTTGGGTTCCTTGTTTGCTAAGTTGTTTTGTTCAAGTCCAAATCAGACGTATTGGTCTCATTCTCAATCAATGATGCGTTTTCCTCAATAATAAACTCCTGCATGAAACTTATTAAAAAAAAATATTTTTCCTTTCCTATTTCCAGATGGAATGGCTGTCATGCCCAGAATGCTGTGTGATATGTTCACGGGAAGATTTTCTTTTGGACCACATATCTGTACGCCATTGTAAGAAGATGGATATTCCGACCAAAACAAGGGTGAACAATTTGGCCTCAAAGAAAACAGATCCAGTAAGTCATACTGAACTTAATATCAAAATATATCAATATTTTTTAGGATCCTTCATGGCCCAGTGGTTCAGTTGGCGGACTGGGAGGGGGTCCTGGGTACATAGCTAAAAAGTTGATGTTAAGTACCATATAAATTGATTAATACTCAAAATTGTCAAATCATGTTTATTAGTTGAAAATTTGTTTGATTTAACATAGATATGTGTCTAACAGGAGATACGATATGCGCCAAAATATCGTTGATATAATGGGTAACAGATATAACTAAACATTTTAACTAGTTTGTTAAAATTACATTTTTTTCAATTGGATTCACATACATCATTCATATACATTGGTATCAAAGAGCTTGATATGGACTAAGTTTAGTAATTTATTTAAAAACTTTGAAGCATAACTTGTGATATATTTCTGTTAGCTAATTTGGCTTCATGAGAAATGTTTCCCTCTTACAGGCTCCATCATCCCTTGTTGCTGCTGATACATTACAACCATCTACCTCTAAGCGCCGAGGGAACCATTTTGAATCTTGTGAAGGTAAATATGATTAATAATGTGAAATGTCCACTTGGCTGAAAAAAACTAATAAGACAAACAATTTGTCCATATAGTCTGAGATGAGCATGCCTTAGTCTCTTTGAAAAGTTTAAATTTGCAAAATGTTTGATTTTTGTTTACCAAAATTATAATTGAAGGTACTAGAACTGCTAAGAATAAAGTTGAAGTTCCCTCAATCAGATAGGTTTTTTGAGAAGTATTACTGCTACGAAACCACCAAGTTGCTTAATTCTGACTCAATGACCAAATTCAAATAGTGAAAGAAAGCTGGCAGTAGTAGTCAATGGCCTGGAGTGAATTTAACAACAGACTGGTGGATCAAAACTTGTTTTCTAACCAATTTTCTTAAAGCTGTGAAAATTATTTTCTTTGGAATAAGTTCTAGTAAAACAGTTTTATCATTTGAATTTAAACCCAATGACAGTTTATGTGTATTTTCTGTAGGTTTGTTCTTTGTCTTTCCTCCTACTCAATGGAGAAGTATTCTCCAGTTGGTAATAATTGGACATCTGTGTGGAAGAGAAGGACTGATGAGCATTATGGGCATGTTAGTGATGAAAAATATTGCTGACACAAACAGACTAACACTGCTTTTATCCAATGATGTGGAACAGAACCCTGGGCCGGTAATATTTGATATGAAATTGCATAGATTAAAGACTTATAAGGTTTCTTTTAAGTTCAAAAAAAAAATATTTATTTTTTTTCTATAGAAGTTTACAATTCTGATTTTGTAATTATACGGTTTATGTTTAATGATTCTGTGTTTCTACATTTTGTTGTTAATAAATTCATTTGAAAAACATACTGCAATGGCTATGAATTGATATATTTAGCTTTTGAACAAGCCCTTTTCCATTTTTTGCTTGTTTATTCAAGAAAGGCAGAGAGCTTTACTAGTCACCTTGGCTTTGGCCTTACACTCAAGCTTTAGTTAAGTTTGTTTGTGCAAGTTGGTATATAATAAATAAATAATTGAAAGGAATGGAATGATACTTTGTACATGCAATTAAGATTGTTATTAACAGTCCTTTGTGTCAATTTATGCATCTTTTTATTCTTGAAAAGTGATATAAACAGCTTTTTATGTCAGGAACAAGTGATTTTTCAATGCATTAGATCAATCTTGAATGTTTTTGGTTTGTGGAATATATATGTAATGAACTTTTCTATTTACCTAATTTGTTGAAAGAATATGGGGGAATGTTATAGATTAAATGGGACATTGGTTATAAGGAAATTGTTACACTTTTTAATACAAGCATTACATTTTGTATGCTTTAAATGTAACCTGAATGAAGTTCTCGCAATGATCTCTTGTTCTTTTTTGATTTATTGTCTCCATGTGTTTATTGAAGAAAATGTGCATATTTTCAGTCCATGAAAAACCTATCAGTAAACACTTGTCATAAAGTAAAAGCAGCAGCAGCACACATTTTCTTTTCCAGAATAAAAAGTAAGGTCAAATGATATATTTGTTCTTTTCATACTGTCTTCTAGGGATACAAGTGTGGGTGGATTAACTGCCAGCAGTCTTTTGAAACACCAGGCAGCATAAAACTACATGCCATTGAACATATCCACCAAGAGAAAGAGTGCCATTGGAATGGATGTACTGGATGTCATTTGACAGAGTTTGATGACTTATGGAAACATGTAGTCCACCATGTTTATAATGTAACTATTTTGCATTTAATTTTGAGGTAGACTGAATAATTTGTTTATACGGATATTCTAAAAATCAATGATGTACCCATTTAACTTAATTTGAATCAAAGCTTTATTTACTTCTTTAAGACTGTTGTCTAAATCACAAGTTTTTCAAAGGCTCAAGATGGATTGGGCACAAAAAGGTCACAAGTGTAATATGAACAGAAAGGTGTGATTCTTTAAATATATGGAATTCACATCTGTGACACTTGAAGCCTTTTTTGTTTGTTTCAGAACAAGGAATACATTCCATCATTGGAAGAGTGGTTCAAGTTCTTGCCTAACGGAATATACCGGGAAGATAAAACCAATTTGTTTTGGTGCCCAAGACACTTAGTAAGATTTTGTTCTGATGTATAGACACTATATATGCTTTATTTGAAACAATTCAATTGTTCGCTTGCATTGAATGACCTGGAAACAATATTTTCTGCATCTTCAACACATTAGGTTAAATAAGGTCTGAACAAGCAGGTAAAATCATCTATATCTGCAGGTAATTCTTAAAAAAAAAATCATAGAACATTGAAATTCTTTTTCTCCGAAAAACTCTTAATATGTGAATTTAAAAGGTGTGAACATGAGGCCAATTTCAATATATAAAACAATATTGTTTTGTGGTTTATTTCCAACCAAGATGTTTTTCTTTGATTCTGATTTAATCTAAATTTAGTATTTTTTTTTTTGCTTTAATTAAACTGATTATGAAAATAGGTAATTAAGCAGTAAAGAGTAGCAAGAACTTACTTTTTTTATATTTATATTTTTTTTATATATATATTATGGTTCTTATCAAATCCAAATGGACACTTTTAGATTTCCTTATATTATAAATATCCTCAGTGCTGAATGTTATTGGACATGCTTTGGTAAACTTGATCATGATAGTTAGGTATTGCTAAATATTTTACGTTGTTATTATTGAATCGGACATGATTTGGTCATCCAAACCTTTAAACTCATGTAAATGCAGACAACATTCATGATTTTGCATTTTCTTAGGACCATGTGGGCATAACACTTCCTTGCTTAAATTCAGCATTTAGTATGTAATGGCATGGTACAAAGGTCATTTTATTCCTTGAATACTTTGACTTGGGTCATGTTCAGCTTGGATATGAATTCTCGATTGATGCCATTTCATCTTTTAAAAAAAAAATTCACCAATTTCAAAATTTGTGAAAGCTTATTTTGTCTCAATGAAAAATTTTAAAGAAGTATTATATGTTATCTTACTTATTTGTGTTTTTTTCTTTCTCACAGAGATCAAAACTAAAATTGATGTTATTTGATGAAGACTTCTGCTTGCCGAATGATGCATACTCAGCTGTTAATCACAAGGCCTATGTTGATAGACTAAGTATCACCGAACCATCTCTTTTGAAGCAAATGATTTCTGATTTCATAAGAAAAAGGCAATTATTAGGAGAAGATTGGTCTACCATTAATTCTGAGGATCGAACAGTATTTACTTGTCCATCTTTCAATATCAATATAGCTGACCAAAGTAATATCAAAATTCAAAAGCCTTTAAAGTTCCTTGAGTATTTGGGTCCAAGTGCCAAGAAGGCTAAGAGGAAACGGTCAAATTCTGAATCCAGTCCAAAGCCTCAAAGACAATGGTCAAACATTCTATTAAAAAATTTATTTGTTTGTGATTATGCAATCCAAACGCAAAAGTCAATATTTCAAACTTTGGTAGGAGAATCTCTTGTAACAGCTTCAAACCAAAGTTTCTTGAAATTGGAACATGAAGCTGCAAAGTTATCAACTTTTTATCATTGTTCTAATGGAACTTTTTTTTGCATCATATTTAAGTGCCTTTTTAATGATCAGGAGATCATTTATGTTCGTTATGTAGAATCTGGTGTCTACAATGGACTTATGCTTCAGAAATACTGTCAAGTTTTAAAAGAAAAATATGACCTATCGGACAAAAATATTTTCCTGCATAACACAATAACTGTTGAAGATATAGATGAAATGAAAGCAGAAAAAGATAAAAATCAACCAAAAGAAAGTCGTCCAGATAGAATATATAAACATGCTACACAGAAATCAATTCCACAGGCTTTATTGAATTTGAACAAATTTGGTGAATGTTCAGAAATTAAACTTGATGCATTTTTGATACATGCTCTACCCTTTAAAAGTAAAGTTACTGTAGACTCTCCAGAACAAATGTACCTTGAAGTAAAAAATTCACCAGTGACTTGTGTCAAAACACTTTTATCAATGTTCAGATTTGACAAGACAGAACCAAAGGTTTCTTTATCAAAAGACATCCTGTCTGAACTAACATCTTTACCAAACAACTTGTTGGAACAGTCTATTGTGTTAAACTGTTTGTCAGGAGATATTAAACGTAAGCCAAATCTGTTCACTTGTCCTGCCCGCTTCGATTCCAATTTTTTCAACAACACACATCGGGCTACTTCACTTAGGAACCAAACCCTTCAGTTATACTTGCAAAATAGAACTAGTGAGCTTTATACTTTTTTTGAAAGATATTTTCCTGAATTGAATGAAGTAAATGGTCAGACAAAAGAAGTGCCAAATGATAAACCATGTCCTAAAAGGCTTAAAAGATCTGCCTCAAAAGTTGTAAAGAGACTAGTTGTTACAAAACATGATGTTGAAATGGAACTTCAATCTGCTGAGTCTAGTGAACTAAGCCCTGTAAATTTATATGAAAGCTACTGTCTTTCCCTTTTAGAACATGGTACTTTAAAAATTCAGTACTTGGATGAATCGTCTCTAGTGTGCATCATGAATGATTATAGTGAAACTGATGGCTCCTTTAAAAATAATGATTTTGTTTACACTGTGAAGCAAACACAAGAAATGGGAGATTATTTTTATTGCAGCTGTAAGACATATCGCACTTTGATAAATGTAAAAGATTGCAGCTCATTTGATGAGGAACTTGTTGTTTTAGACAATTCTGGTGAAAATTGTGTTACTTGTATGCATTGCATGTATCTGAAAGAAAGAGTACTGAAAGGAATTGAACCAGGAAAACTGAATCAAACTCAAAGCAGGTTGAATGTATTCATTCAATCTGCTTTAAATTATAATGGTAAGACAATCATTGAACTTTCCAGAAGTAAGGATACTTGCAAATACTCTGTTCTAACTAAAGACGAAGATCGTCCAGTCTTTATACATTTAAGTTTTAATAAAAACCAAGGAAATTTTGTTGTTTCTTGCAATAACGGAAAATGCTTGTCCATGAAAGGGCATAAAAGAAATGTTAGTACATTGGCATCATCCGTTGTTTGTAAACACCTTTTAGTATTTAAACAACATAGAGAGTTCTGGCAAGACTTTGTAAAAGTGTCTGATGGAGAGCAGCAAAATGACACATTTAATTCTGATGGTGTTGAGAACTCCACTTTGGACTTGGCAAATGACTCTTTTAAAGATCTCAATTTTGATGAAAGCAGTGGCCTATGGAATTTCAAATGTAAAAGCTCTCATTCCCCAAATAGTACTGATAGTTCTGTATATAAATCTAATGTAAAAAAACGTGACAATTGGAATGACAATACACTTGAAAGATTATCGGATGGATGTTTGAAAGGTCCTATTTTAGTTTCAGAAATTCCAGAAAATAGCTGTAGTTGTGGTAGTGGCTGGGTAGTGAATACTGACAGAGATGGCTCGAGTGAAATTAAAGGTTTGACAAAGCATGAAAAAGGTCGAGTATTAACTATTTATACAAATATAGCTCCAGTAAAGTGTGAAGTTCACACAAGGTTATGTACAAACTCTCTTTCTCCGTGTACAATACTCTGGGATGAAGGTGAAAAGGATTCCATTCACGTTTTAAGTAGAGATACATCAGCAGGAGACGAAATAGGCTGGGAGTTTGTTTCTATGGTCATGAAGTCTGGTTGTACTTTTTCTGCATACTGCCAATTAAAAAATGATATATACCAATCAAGAGACGCCCGAGCAAAATTTATGGATTCAAAAGTTTTTATCAATTGGTGGTTTAGTTGGGCTGCAAACTTAAAAATCGAATTCAGGAGGCCATGTGACGTTTGTGGATATGAACCTAAAAGACTTTGTTGTGATGGTACAAGGGTAGGTGTAGGATTTAGACATGCAACTTTTGATGAAATAAATAAGACTGATCCAAATTCTCAAACAGAACAAACCTTACATCGTAGAATGGACAGATGTTTTTTGAAAAATATGAATGGAATAGAGAAACAGCATATGATACGAAATAGAGAAACACTGAACTCTTTGGCAAATAGGGAAATAGGAGAATTGTCTGATAAGGACATTGGTAATACTGAATTGGATCGTCAAATAAACTCTGTTAAAAATGTTTTACCTCCTCAAGTGTTGCCATCTTTTGAGCGTTTTTTTTCCATGGCATCAAATGAAAAAGAAGCATATGCATATGTATTGAAAATGTTAAGTACTACTGCTTCTATCACAAGTCTTGTACCATCCAAACACTGTGCCAGGTTACAACATTTGGTGAATGATCCAAAAACTGATGGCCTACATTTCAGTTCAATTTTAAATGAAATGCGTTCCTATGCACCTGAATTGAAGGAGTTGATAGTTAGGTCAAGTGTGAATAATAATGGGGTTATTCCTAATGACATTGTTCTTTTCATACAGTATTTGATAGATGAATCACTAGGTATGCAGAGTAATGAAGCAGCAGCTGCTGTTCCACAGCCTGGAACATATAATCCTGCAAAATTTGGAAGAGCTTACTATTTCAATGAGGCTGGATTAAAGCTTAGGAACATAAGGAAATTTACTATAGATGAAGACAAAAAAGCAAAGAAAAACATAGATCATGATGACAATGCATTAGAATTTGAAAAGTGTCAAAAACTATATTCTAAAGTCCAAAATTCAACCCATGGCACATCAAACTTGTTTCTTTGGTTTTGTGCTGACCATGGTCATTGCTATGGGTTCCATATGACTGGTGCTGAAGGTAGGAAAGATCCTTCAGCATCTTTGTATTCTCATTTAGAAAAACCACCACAAGATATTTTTTATGATTTTGCGTGTAATCTTCAGGAGTATTGTCTGAATAGAGAGAGTGGCTTTTACAAAGATGTTAGGTTTTTTCATGATATTTTTCATAGTTATGCCCATAAATGCTCCTGTGCCTTTAAGTCAAGCCGCTTGCAAGGGTTTGAATCTGTCAACTCTGAAATTTGTGAACAATTTAACAGTTTTATCCAGTGTATTAAAAGTTCAGCCAGACAAATGTCACAAACCCATTTTTGCTTTTATTTGCAATTTTTTTTGCATCAATGGAATGACAAAAAAAGAACAACATCACAAAAGAAAATAAGAATTGCTCTAGCGGGAATGAAAAGACCATAACCTTTTTTACCACTTAAATATTTGTATGCTTAATTGGTTTAAAATCGTTGTCTATTATTATTTATTACAGACAGTTCATTTGTGTATAGTCATTCCATTTCTGGTTGGAAAATGTAAACATTCAACTTCTTATTTCATGTTCCAGATCTCAATGGTTATGTCTGCAATACGTGATTTTTATTTGAATATACTACCAGATGAGTCAGGGAGTAATTAGTTTTTCAAAGTTCTATGGCAAACACTAAAAGGCTTTTGGAATTACAAAAGCAACTTCAACTGTTGAACATGTAACTGAAACAATGATTTTTTTTCGTTTATTCTTTATATTGATGTGAAAGGTTTATGTAGTTATCATTATATTTTCAGAGTGCTTTGCGATGCATCTTGGTTTTCCTATTAGTAATATACTATGTATTTTTGATGATTTGTACTATGAATATATCTCTGGATCATTTTGAAGTGATATGCATGTGCTAATTGTTAGGTTGTAGCAATTATTTAATTAAGGGCCTTGAGGCCCATGCTTTAATCTTCATTTCAGGTGAAACAGACTTGCCTTAGTTGTGGGTAAGGAACCTGGTTTTGCCGATACCTTTTGAGGATTGACTTTTTGTTTCGATAACAAATGATATATGATTCGTTTTAAATTTATGAGATATACATGAACATCAATAAATTATTGACTTTGAATAACCCTTTGTATTTGTTTTTATCCGAGTCTGAGAGAATGATTGAGTGTGTTGCCAAAAAGATAACACCGTTAGAAATGCTAGCCGTCTATATGGCACATTCGGTACAGTATGTACTATGCCACAGTCCTCCTTAAATGTGTTTAAACATGGTGTCAAAAGAATTTCAGTTCAATTGTGATGTGATGAAGAAACGCTGACCCTGACAGATTCCCATTGAAAAGACCATAGATATAAGTACAATATTGTGACACTGCATGAGAATTCCCTGAGAGACAAAGTTGACTTTCTTAATATCAATAATGAGGGAATATGGCATTATACTTCCATGTAAACTCTAAAGAGACGTTTTGATAATACGCTACCCTGGTGATATCGCAAGTCCAGTATTCCAGCAGTCTTATCGCGGGGTAGATAAAATGACTAGGCCTATTGATCTCAATAAACTAAATGCAAAATCCCATTCATGTTTCTTTTTGGATATTTACCGCGAAAGTAGATTTTTACAGAATCTGTCCACCTATCAACGCGTTTTTTGCCGACAGTTGCAAATTCCAAGGATCTCGTATACAAGTGACGCATCATTGTGGTTGATTGCTTTCTGCAAAATTTACTGGGAATCCATTTTACTGATTTGTTTGAAAACGTGTCAATATAGCGTTAACCCCAAGAAAACAAATCGTTCTACTTGATTGATGACATCAATTTGATGCATGATTGCAAAATGTCTTATCTACTTATGGCGCACCAAATGCGTATCGAATGACATCTTTAAATCTTTCCACTAGGGGGCCTCCGTGGCCTAGTGGTTAGAGTACAGAACTTGAAATCACATGGCCCCTCTCCGCGTGGGTTCAAATCCTGAGAGGGATATGGATTTTCATGAGAGGCAGTCTCCCGACTGACTTACGGAATGCCGATGGTTCTACCCACCTTGACCAGCCCTTATGGGCAGTTGAGTATGGGGTCTTCCTCCATCATTAAGAGTCGGGCATCGCTACATAACTGAAATAATGTTGATGTGATGTAAAACCCATATAAAAAAAATCTTTCCACTAGACAGAAAGAAATCCCTGAATAGACAGAACTAATATACTTATGCAGTTTATTGCGGAATGGGGGGGGGGGGACCGACAAAGAGGCCCGACAAAAAGGCCCTGCTTCACATATGATTTGTCTGCTTGAAGTCTGCACATCTGTGTTTGTGTTTAATGCCGTTTTTATCAGTATTTCAGTCATATTGAGGCAGTTATTGCACCTATCCATGTTGGAATTTCTTTTAAATATCGAATGATTACCACAATGTAAAACGTTCTTCACAATCGCTGTATCTATCCAACGCATGGTGTTCAAATTAATCAAACTGATATGACTCTGAAATGTCGATGTCGTCGCTGCAGAGCTATAATGCAAACTGTCCATTGCGATCCTCAAGATTGAGAGCTAGCATGACGATATTCTTGGTGAAATAGACCCATAGCCGTCACTCGTTTTTACCTTCTCACAGGTTGAAGTTACCTTACCAGCGGTACGTTTAAAGGAGAGGCATCGACGTAAATACTTTTGTTGTTAAAGGCCTGGGGATGGTTTATATCGCAATCATGCCATGCCAGAAAGTCGCGCCAATGTGACTTGGCACGCTACATTTTTTTACAGTTAACATTTCTGTATAAAGACACTGTTCAATTAATGTGTCAAGTTGTTTTGGGTAAAATCGGTCAAATAGTGATCTTCGTGTGTCTGATGAGTCAAGTAATTGATAGAACCATCCGCTTGTCCCAATATATACCGTCAACTGTTAAATTTGTATATAGAAACTGTCTATGATCCGAGAGACGTCAGAATTCATTTGAGATGCTTTTCATACTACGATTATCAGGCTTATTTTGGAAAATTTATTTGAGTAAAATTTACTTGAGTAAATGGACAACTCGCTTGGATAATCTGTCCATGGTTGTTGTCCGAATCCAAAAATCCAATATATCGGCATCATACTACGAACAGAACGTAATATATAAATGAAGCAATCACATAATGGAGACAGGAAATAATGAAATTACAATGGATGATATATACATTTACAGGGACAGGCTTTTAAATGATGGCGCGGCTTTGGAGGTATCCACCATCCAAAAATGATTGACGGTAACGCATAGTCCATCAGTATCGCTCTCCATGTTAAGAAAAAGGAAAGGTTCGTTCAAATGGTGAATAATTACATCCTACCTTACAACAAATACAACACCCAGAAAAGCATCGTTGTGATGATACCTGAGCAGAGTTGTTATAATCCATTCTCCTCATTTAACGTCTACAACAAATATGATGAAGGATGACGCTCATTTCATCTCATATTTTTGTTTCCCTTTTTCATTCGATTCTAAATTGTATACGTTGAAAAGGTGTCATTTCTTAACCCTGTCTAACGTGCAGACGAGTATCATATGCTTAGTCTCCCTGGCTTAAAATTGTGTACATTATTCTTATTGGGCGTTTGCAAAGCAAGCGTCAGCGGTGTGTTCGTTTTGTTCCAATACTCAATGATAATGGGACTTTGAATGTTGAAATCCCAATTCTAGACAATTACTTCATCTTTTTTTCCCTTTATTTAGTTAGGGGGTAGGTTGGAGGGCGGTCCTTGCTTTTTTCATAGTTTTCTTAATACAGGCCTAACGTGGTCGTTACCCAGGACAATTAAAAAATGGATTGTTGCCGTTATACAACTGAAACGTTCGGCAAGTCGAAACAAAATCAAAAATGCATCCTCGACAATTAATGAAGAAACCATTTATGGTGAAGGCGTAATATAGTAACATAAAGGTGATTCTGTATTTTTTTAATACAATCGACCTGGGTTTTTCTTTATAGAGGCTAGAGTATGACATGGTTCTTTGCTGGGGATGGCTGAGGGGTAGCCGTACGAGTCCAGAACTTGAAATCACATTGCCCCTCTCCGCTCGGGTTCAACTACCGGTGAAGGCATTTTGATTTCATGAGAAGTAGTCTTCTGCCAGGCTTGACCAGCCCTTATTGCTCCATCATTACAAGTAGGGAATCGCAACCTTACTGAAATAATGTTGACGCTATTTAAAACCCATACATTTAGTTTTATACTTTAATCAATAAATTTGAGCAATCTGACTCAACATGGCCAGGTTTTGAACAAGATTTCAGTCAAACTATTAGTTTAGCCTTTATTTTGTTCATTAATGATACATCTTCTTTGGCATAATCTCGCCATAGGCACTAAGTGCTCTTTTGGGTTTAACCCTTTCCCAAACAATAACGACATTTGACCACTTTGTGGCAGACAACTTTAGAAAACATTGTGGGAAAAAGAGAAATTGCTCGTGACCAGGAACTTTTCCTTTTCCCACAATGTTTTCTGTCCTATCAGAAGATTATTTTCCAATTTCATCACATTTTGAAATGTCGTCTGCAAACTCTTCCAATTTGGGACAGTCGAAAATTTGCTGTTTGGGAAAGAGTTAAGACACTAAAAAATTAACAATTTTTCCATTTCATAGTGTACTTTATTAAACTTCATAAGGTGACATATATTTTCTCATTGTCTCAAAATCAAATAATTTAAATCAAAACAAAATCACGTAACAACTTTACAGAACTATTTGGTCATAAATTCTATTACCTAGTGATCTTATACATTGCCGAACAAAAACTTGGTTTAACATTTCAACTGCAGATATTTCTATCCTAAGTGAAAAGGATAGGTTAAATTGTTGCAAAGCTTAAACATAGGTTTTAAACCATGGGATTTATATGTATTAGAAACATTTAATGGTGGAAATATAATCAGGAGCACTGTTGTACAGTAATATAGATCAAAGAACATGTCAAATAATAAAGGTTTCTTAGATATTAGAACAAGCACAAAGACAACCAAGAAATGTACCAAAATGCTCTTCTATAATATAAAACAAGAAATGTCCATAAGACAGTGTGATTGACAATTTGATATGTTGGAGTGGGATTTATGTCAATGAACAATAATTCAACTCTGAAATATGAAGATGCAATCAAAACTTAAAGCCAGAATAGCATTCAGTTACAGTAAAACTGTGCAAGTTCTACAATAATTTCCTTGTCTTGCAGCTTACCACTTTCAAAAAGCATTTGCAAAAGGAAAAATTGCTTTTTTGGAAACAGAAACTGGCATCATTTGAATTCAATTGGATCAATATATTATAAAGAGACTTAATAGTGAAATTTAAACGATTTAGAAACTCCAGCCTCTAAAAAAATTCGTGTTTGACCTAGATTTCCATAGAGTGCTCAATCCTACACTAGTAAACCACGCCTTTTTGGGTATGATTTTCAGTTTGACAAGCGATTTCTCCTTTTGTCACAATATTTCTTTCTCAACTTCATAGAGAAAGTGTCATTTTTCATAATTTATTTGTGTTGTCCGATGATGCTTTCAATTTGGACCCAACCTATCACAAAATTATGTATGTGGTAATTGGTTAATATGGTTTTTTTTTTTATGTTGCAAGGATTAAACCCTTT
This sequence comes from Cerastoderma edule, assembly GCA_947846245.1. Taxonomy (NCBI): domain Eukaryota; kingdom Metazoa; phylum Mollusca; class Bivalvia; order Cardiida; family Cardiidae; genus Cerastoderma; species Cerastoderma edule. Next base: position 17,880,508 of record OX401422.1, on the reverse strand, counting down.
TAGTAATTGCTTTTATAAATTTCTGTTTCATACAGCTTTTAAAAACATTGTGACAAAAGGGGAAATTGCTTCGTTTATGACAGTTTTTACATTGTGTCATAAGGAGTTCAAAGGACCCTCAATTCTCCATGTGACGTCACAGCGATCTTTCCATCACTTCAGTACATGTGACTGTTAATTATGAGGTGGAGCCTAAAACTGCCTATTCATGCGCATGCCTAATACCAGAGTAATGTTCTAATAGAGCCCAGATAGACCACACAGATGATAGTTTATGGAAAATAAACCTACATAATAATTCAAATTGACGCATTTTCATTGGATGGATATGTAGGTTAAACACTAAGTACAAAAAGAGGTATAATTTCTTTAAAAATCTAAATCAGATTTATGGGAATGGTCAATAACACTAGATTATGACTATAATTTTTTTTATGAAACACAAATTTGCATGCAATTATTAAACCAAACCTTTCGAGGTACAAGTGGGAAATAAAATTGAAGAAAAAAAAAAAAAAAAAAAAAATCAGGAAATAAAACTGAAAAAAAAAATTGTTTTGGGAATTGGTATGTGATCTTGAATTATGACAACAAATACAAGTGTGAAGTTCCAAAATATCCCCTACAGTTGTTGATGAGATATAATCTCCTAGATACCAATTTATAAGATTCAGCAAGTGAACTTAGATAACGATCCCAACTGTGAGTTTGAATGAATGTGATCTGTGAAGTGTAAGGCCTTCTGTTTGGTTGAATAGATTCACCTGAAAAAAATGAAAAGTAAATAGGACTATGAAGCCAAACATGTTTAACACTAGCTCAGTTCACTGATATATAAAATATAAGTTAGGGCAACACAAGGCAGTAAATTATCTCAAAGCTTTAAATCAAATTCATTGAGTTTATCATCAGCAATGAAAAATAGGAATGTTAAACAAGAGGACCCTGAGGGTCCTGGATCGCTCACCTGACACTTGTAAAGTGTTGGTTACAACAATGTTACACATGAGTAATGGACAAGGTTTGTCTAAATTTGACAGTGATCTACTTTTGACCCCAAGTTACTCATAAACTGACTTGGTTGAGATATAACAGGTTGATCATTTTGAGCAAGTTTGATCAAATTGGGCTGAAAATGTAGCTTTCAGAGTGTAAACGGGTTTTTTTCTAAGATTTGACTTTGTGAACTACTTTTTGATTCCATTCCACCTATGATCAAAGTTAATCAAGATATTATCAAGGTTAACATTTTGAGCAAGTTTGATCAGCACTCTGGATGTCTTAAAAAATTAAGCTGTAGACCTCTTTGATATACAATGTACAAACAGTGTTGTCTTTAGAATGTAAACAAGGTTTATCAAACTTACGCAAATATTCTAAGAAACTTTGAAGGGTAAGAGAAAGCGAGATCCAGACAGATTGGGTCGAATCTTTCACCATAATATTGTAAATAATAGTAATTTATGATGTGACATAGTGACCATTTTTCTAAAACCATCCCATCTTCTATGATCTTATTCGACCCACATATCAAGAAAACATAATATGCCATTTTGAAGCAGAACTGACCTACTTTTTGACTCCACCTAACCATGATCGAAGTTGATCAATATATCATCAAGGTAAACATCCTGACATGTGGCTTCTAATGTGTAAACCAGATTTTCAAAGAGTGGACCTAGTGAACTTTTTTACCCTACCCCACCCATGATCAAATTCGGTCAAGATATCATCAAGGTTATATTTCTCTAGTGACCTACTTTTTGACCCCACACCACACATGATCGAACTCTATTGAAATATCATCAGGGTTATCATTCTACGCAAGTTTGATCAAGAATGGGTCGAAAATGTGGCTTCTAGAGTGTGAACAAGATTTTCTAAGATTTGACATAGTGACCTACTTTTTACCCCAGCCCACTCATGATCACACTCGATCGAGATATCGTCATGGTTATCATCCTGAGTAAGTTTGATAAAGAATGGGCCTTAAATGTGGCTCCCAGAGTGTAAACAAGATTTTTCTAAGATTTGACCTAGTGACCTACTTTTTGACCCCACACTACTCATGATCGAACTTAATCAAGATACCATCAAGGTTAACAGTCTGAGCAAGTTTAATCAAGATTGGGTCGAAAATGTGACTTCTAGAGTGTAAACAAGATTTTTCAAAGATTTGACCTAGTGACCTACTTTTTGACCCTGCACCAACCATGATCAAACTCTTTTGAGATATCATCAAGGTTATTATCCTAAGCAAGTTTGATCAAGATTAGGCAGAAAATGTGGCTTCTAGAGTGTAAACAAGATTTTAATAAGATTTGACCTAGTGACCTACTTTTTGACCCCCACCCCACTCATGATCGAACTCGATAGACATATCATCAAGGTAAACATCCTGAGCAAGTATCAGGAAGAATGGGCCAAAAATGCGGCTTCTAGAGTGTAAACGCTGAAATTGTTGACGACGCACGCACGCACGACAGACGACGGACATTCAAGTATCCTAAAAGCTCACCCTGAGCAGAGCTCAGGTGAGCTAAAAACAGGTAAAGGTCCTATGGTGATTCACCATTACCCACTTACAATTTTTCTTAAAAAACTAGAAGAAACATATAATTACCATTCAATTCATGCCAAAACCTTGAATAATCAATAGGTGCCTCGACATCATGACAGTATATTTACTTTAACCTACTCCCAGATGATGAAACACACCCCTGTCCCATGAATGACTGATTTTTGTTGCTCTTTATGAGCCAATCCTTCTCAGCTGAGAAACTTCTGGAACCAATGAACCCCGAGAAACTCTCCATTTTTTAATGTTCATGTTATGGTATTTGATGAGTGACAGGTTTTCTGTGTTTAATGTGATTTTTTCTAACCAGGTAATTGCTAATCGTTAATCAGAGCGCTCCCCTAGTTTTTTTAGATGTTACTCTAATGTGAATAATTAAGTTTAATATGGTGGGTACAAAAGCTAGTATGCTTTTAAACTAAGATTTTCTAAAAAAAGGAACTGAAATAATTTGTCTTAAATAAATATATGAGTTATTGCACTTGGTCAGTTACCTGACAGTATGACCTTCAGTCCATGTGTTAAGTTTCAATCCACTCCCTATAGTAGTTAAATGAGAAAGAAACTTTCATGCAAAACTTAAACCAAGATTTTATAAGTACCAAAAAAGGCCCAAGTTTACTCAAAATGAAAACCAGAGTTTAAGCATTTTATCAGTGACCTTGGATTATGATCCCCAAAACATATGTAATATATATGATCACTGAAGTTGTTATTAAGATAGAAAATTTACATATAAAAACGTAATATTAACGCTTGTGTACACAAAAATTGTGTATGTTATAGAATAATTGACAATTAACATAAAAGTACTTTAAATTACCTTTTTATAAGAACTGAGAAATTCTCCATGATGAATATTCCCATACTTGGTGTTTTTGACAAATGACAGTATTCTTATGTGTGTCGTAGACTTTCCTAACCAGGTGACCACCACTCGTTTGTCCGAGCACTCATTGCTATTTTAGACGTCCCTTGAATGATAACAATGAAGTCAAATTGAAGGGTAAACAATTCTTGAAAATAGCACTTTGAAACATTGATGAGAATAGTGCAGGCATTATATTTTCATGGCTGTGTTTCGCTATGTTTAAACATATTCTTTCATAATTCATGACTCATTTTACACAGTTTTGCAGTTTTTTTATTAAGATTTTCTAAGGACAAAAATCCGCAAAATTTGCTTAGTTTAAAACAAGAGATATTAAACTTGGTCTAGGACATAAGGTTATGACCCTGAAGACATGGGTGAAGTATCAACCCATTCCATTTTGTAGTAAATGAAATTCAAACTTTCATGTTTGAAACTAAACCAAGGTTTTCTACTTAAAAAAGGCTGCAAAATTTGCTAATTCAAAACAAGAAATATGAAACATTGTCAGAAACATGACATGATGACATGAGCACATGTAGTTAATGAGGTAGAAACTGGCATCTAAAAACTACACCATGGTGTGAAGCCGACACCCAGGTGAGTAGAATAGCTCTCTTTATTCTTTGAATAGTTAAGTTAAAAATGATGATATAATGCTCTCACTACTTATAAATCAAGAGTTGGATGTTAATTTGTTGAGAGTTAATTTCGAGAAGGGGCAAATCTAAGCAGGGTGAGGAGAGATTAACAATGAATACAAGTCCTCTAATATTGTAGCCCTAAGATAGTTTAAAAGCAACTAATGAAATATTTAAATACAATACTAACCTTTAAGTGTAACCTTAACCATAACAAACTGCATTAACATTTCATTCTGATGAGCTGTTCTCAGCTAATTGAAACCCCTGCAATTAAAAGTAATAAAAACATGGCGATCATAAATATTACTGACAGTTTGGTTACATTATATTAATGTCAACTGATAGTAATTTACTAATAACACAAATTTTCCCAAAAAAGCAAGAATAATAATAATATTTCCTTATCAAGAATTAGAACAGAACAAAAACATGCAAGACCCCTATGTCGCATATTTGATGTTGAAAGGTTCCAAGATAATGCTGATATTGATGCTTCTTTGTATTCAGCCACTTTATATTCAAAGGTCAGAAAACAATCAAATTCAGATACATGTTTTTGAAATTTTAAGTTATTCCCAGGAAGCAATTTTGAGTTGTGGCCACAATAAGGAATAACATACTTGATGGATAGGAAAAATATATATTGAACAAATACCTGCCATGTTTCATTTTTTTAATATAGGTTTTACATCACATCAACATTATTTCAGTTATGTAGTGATGCCCGACTATCAATGATGGAGGAAGACCCCATACTCAACTGCCATGTTTCATAGTCATTACAATAAAATAAACAAATTATCAATAATTCGTAGGAAATTTTGAAAAAAGAAAAGTCACAATGAATGATGACATAAGAGGTCTTATCATGGGGAGGTGGAGGTTAAAAATGTATAACATCTAAGAAACAAATGACTAAGACACAACTACTTAAAAGTTACTGACCCAAACAAAGCTTACCTTCAAAACCGGTCATACTTGTTAAAATGATCAGAAAGTCTATGTCCTGTTTGTGAAACCTCATCCTGAAATATAATAATAAGGTGATCATGTAATTATAAACCTTGGGTGCCAAATATCTTCTTATAGAATATCTTTTTTCAACAAACTTCCACAGTGATAAACTCTTTGTTTTTATACCAAAAATTAAAAGCTGTAAAGCTTCACTTCAATTATCATGGATCAACTTCAGCTTTTACCAAATATTTCAATTACCCCCGCTGACAGCATGGTAACCGCTAAGACCTACGCAACTATGCACATAAAACAAGAGGGCTGTGATGGCCCTAGAATCGCTCACCTGAGATTGCCATACATGTATACAGTGAAAAGGAAAACACATTCAAAGTTCAATGGCATCCTGCCGACCATGTTCTTTGAGAAATCCCCAAAAGAACATACCTGTAAAATTATTTTGAAATCCAACTTGTGCTTCGTCACAAGAAGATTTTTAACAAATATGGGTATGCCAGCCATCTTGGTCACCTGTCTTATTTTCTCTTGACAAAAGTTCCTCCCCTCCTCTTAGGGATACTCTACATGATATTAAATTAAAATTGGGCCCAGAAGTTTTGGAAGGAAAGATGCCTATCAAGTTATAAATTTTACCATACCTGAATATAGTGAAAACACAAACATCTTTTAAGTTTAACACACCCTGGCGGCCATATTTTTATAGATATCAATATTCTTTGGAAAATCTTGGATAAGAGCCCCCAAAAGAACATACCTGTGAAAATATTTTGAAACATTACCAGTGGTTTCTGACATGAAGATTTTTTTTAAGAATTTCAGAAATTCACCCCTTTTCATGCAACCAAAGTTCTGCATGGAATCAATTTCTTTCAACAACTTTTAAAGAGCATCACCCAACGGGCATTCCGGTGAAGTTTGATTAAAATTAGCTAAACTGTTTAGGAGAAGATGTTTATGGAAATCGTTGATGGAGTACAATGGATGTCAAACAACAGGCGACCACAAAAGCTTACCATGAGATTAAACAAGATTTAAACATTTAGATTAAACAAGATCTTTAACATGATAGCATGCTTGGCTATTTAACAAAATGTTACGCAGGGACATATGCTTTATAAATTGTTTCTGAAATACTCAGTTGCAAACAAACTTCAACCCAAATCTTCATTGTCCTACAAAAACCAACAATGTATCAATCAACAAGAGCTGTCCATGAGATAGGTCACTTGACTTTTCAATACTGACAGGTTATATAGGTTACTGAACAATCATTTGTTCTGAAATATAAAGATGCACACAAAACTTTTATCAAAGTTTTCTACAGAAACTGACCTTATATTATGACTCTGAACACATGTATGAAGTACATGTATTTACACATTCCATACCAGCACTGTCAAAATCTGATATATACTGTAAGTAGAATCATAGTTAAAATGTTGATGATCTTATTATTTTGTGTTGAGTTCTGCAGAAAAATATGGATGAATTTCATCCATTCAATAATGCTATTATCAAGTTCTCGAGTTGCATAATACAGAATACTCACTAAGACCTGGATAAAACATACATACGTCTTTTACTATTGAGAACTAAGCACCCCATCCTGACAACAAAGACCAGCATCTAAATCACATCATGTTTTACACCTGAAATGATATTAGAAAACTACATAATCAGCATAAGATTCAAACTGATCAATACACTGTATTTCAACCAATGTTCTAAGGAATTTGTTGAACAGGCCAAAACAAAATCTGGACAGACCATTTTGAGGGGGGGTCAGTAACATCTCCGCGAATTTGTACCAGCCAAACATATTTTGAAGCGGCCATCGTGTTGTGTCAGCGAGGGAAGCAAATTTTCAATTTTATCATAGTCTTTGATTTTGTGCAATCTTTCTAGTATCTTAAACATCAGCCCGAATGTGCTTGTAATCTGTTGACAGGGAACAAGTGTACTTCTCAATCAATCGTGCCAACTTGTTGACAATTAAATCCCCGATTCACACATTCCCGGCTATTGTTTGGCTCAGGGATAACAATAAATGGATTAGTTTTGTGATTCCGGAGATTTTATTAGGTTTGTAGAATGACATATCTGTCTGATATTCAGACTGATTTTTTCATGAAATCTCTACTTGCAATTGGTTCAGTACAACTGAAATCGGTCCAAAACTGACGGAACCCGCCTTTTCCAGATCCCTGGTAGGGAAACAATAAAACCCAAGAAATTGTGATTTTTCTTACAAGGTGATCGCCACTCATTAATCTTAGCTTGCCTTTCTATCTAAGATGTTACTTAAATGTAAACAATGAAGTTAAATTGGTGGGCACCAAATTCATAGAAAAAGCATTTTGAAAAAAAGATATTAAATAGTGCAGACGTTATATTGTCATGATCCTGTGGTTTATTGCTTTGTTTTAACATATTCTATCATGATTTATAACTCATATTACCAATTTTGCAGTTTTTCTGAGCGCTAGTATGCTTTTAACAAGTGAGGAATCCCGCATCATTGATTTAACACTGATCCTTTAAAGAATAAAATATCTACACCTGTATCATTCCAGACTAGGAACTAGTCTCTTGTCTATCGAATAGAGAGACTGATATTGCACAAATCTACCAGGTAGAATTCTGGCTGGTTATGGAAGGAACAAAAAAATCACACTGTCCTGATAGGAAGGAACATTTTGGGTTTTCAGATCACTATCTGGCAATAAATGCCTCAAAGCAGAAATATTGACAAGTGCAGCCAGCCAAGCTTCACTCAGTAAGATTGAAGAAGGTGTGAGAGCAGCCATGATCAACATGTACTTTGCTTCTGAACACAATCTGAATAATACATGGTGCCTCATAAATACTTTTGCGTGAGGCGCAATTTGAGATAACACCAACCTTAAGGTTAATGCTCAATAAATCTATAAATTGCTGTTAAAGTGAAATAATTCATTTTGTGTTGTTTTCAATTCCCACTGCCATGGATATTTTAAGAAAATTAAAATTTTCGACTTTCGGTAAAATGCCGCTTCACATAAAGAACTGCAGGTAAGAAAAATAACCATTTTGTTTTCATTTACTGTATACTACATTTATCTATGATAATCCTTTAAGCTCAAATATAGCAACTCCAAAATTCCATTGTCGATTAAGATCACGCCATATGTCCAAAGCCGATGTCACGTCACTTGCATGACATTTCTTTCCTAACCTAGTGTCTATCAAGGCTTACAGAAACCATATCTTTCAACACATTTACATAAAACAAATATTCTTTTAACAAAGGAAAATCAGACTAAACTAATTGCTGAAAAACGAAAAAAAGAAAATAAATTGGCATTAAAATATTTAGAAAAAAATCATTAAAAGTCAATGCAATCAAGTGGTAAATGTCTGATTTTTAAGGATGTTTAACATGAAATGCATTAAGAGACATCCTTCTTAGCAAAGAGTCAGGAGTGTGCAATGAGTGAATTGCCAATTTGATCTGGATTCATGCAATTGTAACTCTTTGTGCAGACCTTTAAAAAGGGTACCATTCATTGCATGCAATTTGTTCAAATCATCAACATTTCATTTTCATTGCAAGAGGGATTTAACCTATGTTAAAAATAAAATGTTTAAAGGAACTTATTCAGAGATTTGGGATCTGTAAATACCAGTCATTAAATTTTTTATTATAACAATCATTGTAACTTATTCAAATACCATTTTCATTTTCTTACTTCTAAGATGCTGAAAACCCATAATTTTATATTATATTGTGAAGTGAACCTTCAGGCTTGCCAGTGATTCTATGGGAAAGCTGGTTTATAAATAAACACAGGAATTCTCGCACACCTTGCTAACATCATGTGACAAGAGTGGTTAAAGGTTTACGAAGACCCAGCTGACGTTGGTATCTAAAAATAGCATCTTGAATTCTCATTAAGCTAATTGTTTGAGTAAGAAATAAATCTGTTTAAACAGTTTGCAACAAATGTAATACAAATGACCTATATCTTTTTAATCCAAATGAATTGTATTCTCAGTTCCAGATAAAAGGAATGAAGTCTTTAAGTGCTTTTTGAGCGATGGAAGCTCAATTTACTGTAGACACAGGGTTAAACTTGCTCGTTTGCCAAGAACATTTAAGGTTAGTTAATTTAATTAAATTGTTCTCTCTATTTGTATGTCTATAACATCATTGTTAATCAATGAGTAAATTGTAGCATGTCCTTTGTCAACAAACATTTTTTTTGTTTATATTGGTATAATGCCATGTCAATAGTATTTCATTTATTTCACCACTTTTTGGGATTTCACCACTAGTAGGAAGGGCTTGGCAGTGTCTTGCCTTGGTGTGGATTGATCCTGTGACCCCGTGTTATAAGTTCTACACCTTAACCACTTGGTAATGCAGTACCCTTCTGTCCAAAAACAAAGCTCAGGTCTCATAAAAGCAACCTACCCATTTGCATGAATAACATTAAGGTTCAATGACAGCTTTTTGCTCTGCCTAGAGCTTTACTTTTTTACCTAAGTAAAGATAGTCAACCGAGTCCAAAGGTTATGTAAATTCTGTGAATTTACTGAAAACAATCCATAAATGCATAAAACATGATTAGATTAAACCATTAAAGTATGACAGAACTCTAACAATAGGTTTCAATAACTGTGCTTGAGACTCTTGGATAGTTCTGTGCACCTTTGTTCACTAAAGAATATGTTGGTTCCAAACGGTTGAGAACACATGCTTATTATTCAAGTGGTAAATGAATCATGCAAACCAGAATGCCAAGTTATCTTGGATTACCAAAACAACAATGCATTAAGAGTCAAATGTGTTTTTCTGATAAAAAATACTTTGAATAATTACAGACCATTTAATGACAAGTATTTGTAAATAGTTAGCCAAGGAACAGTAACATTCTTTGTCATTGATATATTTCAGAGTGGAATATTGACAGCTTTACATGTGTCCAATGACAGGAAATGTAAACCCTACAAAGCCTTTTGTTATGAAGGGGTACATGAACAAAGCACTAGTCGTGACTGCATGATAAACAGGAATGGATTATATTTGATGGACATGGGCACAGCATGTGTTCAGGGTCTTTTAAGCGCTTTGGGCCCGAGAGCCTGAATTTCAAAAAAATAAGCATTCCCCCGGCACCTAAATTAAGCCCATTGTGTTAAAATTTAGCCACAGCATGTTAAATTTGTCCCACAGCTGATCAACAGGCCTGTAACATTGTTTGTTAAATTTGACTTGGTCTAAAAAAACAGTAATTTCTGGCTTTTAGTTCCAAAAGAATCTTGAAGTTTCACCATTTAAGGATGCATCTGTAATTACCCCGGCCTGAGAAAAATCATGGGAAAGACCCTATGTGTTATTTTAACAATTCTCTTGAACATTTGAGTTAAACGATATCTGCACAATACTGAGAGATGTAAATTAATGCCAGCTCGCAAAGGAGATTATGTTACTCAAAGGATTCAAACCCATGACCTTGTGTCTCCAAAAATCTATCCCTGGACAGCTAACCATTCCATGTCCTTAAAATGTTAATGTCAGTACTGCACAATAATCTTTTAAGTCATTTCTCAGTGTTAAGAGATAAACAATTCATATGACGAAGTCTCCATTAAATCTCAGAAATATGACAAAAGTACTGTTTAAAACAATCTACAAGATTATTTCTAAAATCTGTATGGCGAAAAAAGGCATATACATTGCAGCTTAATTAAGAATATTTTTGAATCAGAAATTATCGAGATCTGCCAGTGTTTAAAAAGATGGCATTAATTTTGATCCCCATCAGACTTCACACCATCATAGTCCTAGGCAAAAAGTGAGAAAAAAAATTACACTATGTAAAAATATCTGTCTTATCACAATAAAGCTGTAGATTGAACCATGACAACCCTTGACAGATCAGATAAAGAAATCCTCTTACATTACTAAACACTTATTTGATATTGAGTGTTTCAGAGCAGATTATTTGTTATTTGTTCAGCGTTTATTTAAGCGCAATTAGTTTTACCAAGATTTAAGCGCAAGAAACACAGGTGCTTAAAACCTTCTTAGATAGCATCCCAATATATGCACAATATACTTTATAGTATATAGGGCATAATTGCAATATTATAGAAGAATTTTTCAAGCACCTGTGCCATACACTGAACATTAGTAATTCTTTTAATTTCTTATCTGAAACTCAAGAATGTAGGATGACAAATTTGGGATAATAAGCCCACCTTTAATATTTCATAAATTTGCTTACCTTTTTTCTATTAATCTCTTTTTTGCATTTATAAGAACAAGGGTTTTTCCCTGAAAAAAGTAGTACTGCCAATAAATACCTCTTTGGCTCTACTCTATGTGTCTTTCAAATTTTTGATGCTACAGGAGACATTACTCTATACAAAAACATCACAATATTTCCTGATTTAAATCATATTAGTTTGACAAGGTTGAACATATACATTTCCATATTTTAGTCAATAGCCATATTATTCTGAAACTTTCAAACTGTCAAGCAGTGATTTGATACCACTAAGTGAAAACCTTTTAAATATAAGCAACAATCTCTAGGTCTAATTTGACATTTTGATGGAGAAAGTAACATTGGAATCAGGAGATTATCATTGTAAATGGAAATTGTAAAAGATTTATTGTGCCCTGTACAACATATAAACAGTATGACATAAGCCCTGGTCATTACGTCACAAGCTATAAGAATATCCCACCAAAAGAAATATTCCCCCTACTTATCAAGTTATGTCAACTGTCAGCTTAAAAAAAAGTTTTTTCCAAGCGCCATACTTGCCGGGCACACATTCTTATTTCCAATTGTAATTGTGTCTGAATTCAAGAAAAAGCTATCAAACCATCAGATCTACAGCGTCACTCTTTCGGCTACAAACACAAAAACTTTTAAGCATACATCAGAACTGTACCTGCAGGGTCCTGTGCCTTGTCACTGCTGTGCCTTGTCACTGCCATGGAAGTAGGAGAGGTCAACCTGTTAATGATTGAAATGCAGCTGGTCACACTGTTTCTGTTTCCTGTAACTTTTTCTGCAAACATCCATTCAATACTTCTGTCTGCACTTCCTTCCACTTGACATAATATCACTTAACACAACATTGAAGAACAGTCAGGTCTGAAAGATCAACATATCCCATAATACCCCACGCACAACATTACCTGCATGTTTATTGGTTTGCATTATTTATATGTTTGTTTGCTACCCTTGAGTGATAGTATATTAGAGTCTTTCTGACTTATTTGAGGGTAATATTTTAGTTAAAACATTTTTTATGTCAAAATAACCCACCAAGTGACCACACGACATCCCACACACACACACTCTTTACATCATCTGTATGAATGGACAAGATTCCGGTATTTATCAACTGTACAAGTTATTTGTGTAATAGATTTCTATTTTCATAGATTTGAATTAGGTGACCAGTACATTGGTATTTTCATGAAGGTCTTGTTGGGTTATTGACCAAGAGATTGTCAATGGAGACCTGATATTTTCCTTCGAATCCACAACACAACACCACTACCAAATGATTAAAAAAACATTTAATAAATGATTAAGTACATTCAACTTGGTTATTTTGTTCAAATGAATCAAATCTATGCATATTGAATATCACAGACACCAAAGTCTCTCCCTTTTGTTTGTTTTAAAATACATTTTTTCTCGCCAATTCTAGCGAAAACATACTATATCCTTGCTACTAAGTAATAAAAAGCACATAAAAAAGCAAATTGACGCATGACATAAACGCATCTACTGCGGAGAGTTTGGTATTGTAGGAATGTGTGTGGGTATATATCATGCTGCCAAACATAACCATGTTGATATAATTATTTTACCTTTTGTTTTACATGGGTTGTGAAGGAAGCTTGAAGCTTGTTCAGAGTCACTCTTGATGACGCTTCCTTGATACTAAACCAGTATTCATGCCAAATGGTTGGTAAGTCCTTGCAATCTTACAGGGATTTGAACCCGGGTATCTTGGTACAAAAGGTCAACACTCTTCCTCTGCACTACTGATTAGCTAAACAGAAAAAGGCCTTGAAATATCAAATCAATTAGAGCCATGCACATATTGACAATATGAAAATCTTAATTAGGAATAAAATAGCACCAAAAATCCCACATCCAAACGAAGACTAGTAGAAATAATGTTACTACCATGCCCTGTTCTTGCCCAACCAAATATCAATCACAAGACGTTACGTGACATGCATTGTATCTAACAGACTAGTACCATCCGAACTCATGGTCACCAACAAATACCATAGGCATCTAATACCTTAAAGTACTATAAATGGCTCTTAAATTATTCTATTAACTGTTGTCTTGATAAGAATAGAAAAACTAAAGATAAATACGCTCTTAAAAAAACGATTCCATAATTCAAAATCGTTGGACTGTTATCATTTAAATTTACGAAATTCCGTAATTTTCCAAATCAGCTGCACAGAACAATGAATCGATATCGATATTTTCCTTTGAAGAAAACGAATTAAATTAAGAAAAAAAAATAACAACCTGTGTAATTTTTATCGATTTACAATACGGTCAAATTACCGACAGACAAT